>UZAN01043529.1:0-14769 GCA_900618425.1 Echinostoma caproni
CAGGGAAAGGTTTTCGATTGAATTCGGATCCCAACTGCTGGGTGGTAATTGAACGAATTCAACATTAGTCTTCACCCACCCCAAAACTGCATAACGTTAAAAAAATAAGATTTAATGGGGTCGAACCGCTTTTTACTACCAACCCCAAACGAGAAGATATACCAAACTTCAGTCGTGTTTCAACGGAATCGTGATCGTTTCGGCTGTGAACAGTAAGTGGTACTTGACCTGCTTCGATCTCACTCCGGTGATCGTGTAGATGGGCCTGCCGATTCATTCATTCTGACACGATAATCGGACTCGATCGTGATTGCCGTACCCCCAGTTCTGGTCAATCCGCGACTAAACCAACTGGGATGGTGTTCTCAAATGCTTTCGGTGAAGCGGCGGGTGGTACGGGCAATGTTAATGGTTCCACAGGAACACAAATTGGTGAATGGAATGGTCTCTAAGACCACCTGATCTGTCCCTCTTGGATTTCTCTCTGTGGGGATATCTAAAGCGAACCGTTTATTCCCAAAAATGGATAACGATCAAGGAGCTTCAACAGGGTATTGTGGTGCAGTGCTAAAGTATTCGAACTGCAACCATTCTGTAGGTGGAGGAAAATTATCTTCACCGTATTTTGCTATGCAAGCGGCAGAATGAATAACAAATTGAATAAAGTTTATAAAATAAATATGTATTTTTCCAGAATATTTGTTCTTTCTTTCTTTTGGAATGCTATCTCCGACATAGTTAGCGAGATCGTTCAACGCAAAAATAGCAAGTTAGGAAAAAACAAGAAGAGTTTTGCTTGGACCTACATTAGTGAATATTGTTGTCCTTTATTAAGACAAGTTTAAAGTTTCATTATGATTATCTATTGACCGAACCCGCTTCGAAGAATAGTGCGTGTATCTTAGACGAGTCAAGCGTTGGCCCGGTGTCATCATCGCTTGAACAATTTAAATTGAGAATTTTCCACATGGCGCATCGCTCTACGACTGATTCTCTTGTGGTGATTCTCTACCAACACTTAGGCAGCATGGGATTCCGAACCTATCCTCCTCCTGTTCGGGCCCGAAAATCACACAACCGCTCGGGTTCATTGATCGATCGATCGGATGGTTCAACCGCAACAAGGGATCTAGCCCTTGCTCAGCTAAGCCGAGCGAGAAACCACACCTTGTTTACAGCCGTGAGTCTTAGGCAGGCCCAGTGAACTCCGACTGTGCAGCAGGAGTGCCATCAGCACACGGATGGACTTAGAAGTAACAACAAGAGCATTACAAAATGTACCATATCAGGCGGTCTCGTGTTGGAGTGAGGGATTATAAGCGCCGGAGATTGCGGAATATGATCCAATCAGATCACAGAAAAGGTCAGAGGGAATTTACTTATTTCAGGTCACGGGTGAGAGGGACGGGACGACGGAGCAATCGCACTTAACTTCTTGTAGAACGCCGCCCCTCATTGGGAATGTCTGATTATTCTGTGTTGAAGTTTCCTCTACCATCTTTGGCAGAACGAACCATCGTCTCTTTACTCGATATCGTGATCACAAGCTTCAAGTAAGACAGCGTTCTCCAGAAAACCTCGCGATGTTAAGGGAAATGATCAGACACTCCGACTTTACTTTGTTTTCTGATCCCAACCTTCAAGCTACTTAAACTTTTGTTTCGATGTCTGTGGTACCTCAGAGACAATTTATATTCGTCTCGATCGTTTCTCTTCCCCAAACCTCAAACAACTCCGTCGTAGAAAGAAGCGTGCCTTCCAAATGCATAAGCGCTACAAGGTGCGCTCCCTTTCTAAATCCATCCGGACTGAACTTCGAAGGCTTGACAACAAATGTAGTCCTGGGACCGGGCAAGCGCTCATGCGAGTTTCTGGTGTCAAACCCTTACACTGCTCACCTGCTGCGGTAGACATAGATGGTCTGAATCAGAGTTTCAGCAACGGTGGAACCGCTCTCACTGCTCTACCTAATGAATGTGAAATAAACACCACTGATCCCGTCTCCAGCGTCGCACATGTCGATATTTCTCAAGAGTTGGCTCGATTAAATCCTCACAAGTCCTGCGGCCCCGACGGAGTCTCACCCGCTGTCCTGAAAGAATGTGCTGCCTTCCTTTTCCGTGTACTGAGTGAACTTTTCAATGATTATGTTTCAGCAACGTAGACCCGACAGCTGGAGAACAGCCTCTATCACCCCAGTACCGAAAAAAGGGTCATCAATATTCCGTCCCATTGCCTGCACCTCAGTTGTCTTGAAGGTGTTTGAGAGGCACCTCATTCGAACCCTGTCCAAAATTCAATGTTGGTGACCCAAACCAGTTTGCATACACCCATTCCCGCGGTAGCCTGGATGTCCTTGCTTATCTGTCCCACTTTGTTCTATCCAACCTGGATAGGAAAAGCGAGGCTGCACGCATGTTTTCTTAACTACAGTGATGCTTTCAACACGATCGATGGACAAACATTTTTAAATACCCTCTCTTCGGGCGGAGTTCAACCTCCTACGATTGAACTCATGGCCAACTATTTCTCCAACCGTCAGCAGTTCACACGCTACAAAGGTCGTACATCTTCACTGCTTCCCTCCTCAAAAGGCGTTCTGCAAGGCGCTATTTCCTGCCTACATTTCCTCTATGCCTGTAAGCAATTCTTCTCTTCTCGTTTAGGATACAGACGACATAATATTCGGACTGTCTTACCCCAACTCATCCTTTCAAACTACTCTACAAGAAGATGTGTCTAAAATAGTTGAGTGGTCTCAACAAAGGAATCTCCACACGAAACCCCAAAAATGTAGTGACGTAATTTTTTTCCTTTTTGAAAGAGAAAAAGTATGATGAATTATCAAATGCCAGCCCGCCTCTATTTATCCTGTGACCAGATGGAATGACAACCGTCTGTCAGATACCTTGGGGTATTTTTCAACCGTAACCTCACCTGGTCCGACCACGTTAATGACGTTTTTCTGAAGGTCAGGAGGTTCACGTTTTATGTTTTACGTTTTAAATCACTACCTATCCCAAACGATCTCATAAGGTGCATTGCTTGCGTGCGTTTTACCTCACTGGCTTTATGGGTCCTCTGTTATCTTCCCTGGTCTTTTTAACAGGGACCTCAAACTCATTTCCCGATCCCTCAAATTTCTATCAGTTTGTAGTTTCACGGGAACATATGGTACAGTATGTGGTGACACATCACCTCAAGTCCTGTAAAACATTCTCCAAAAAGATTTTATCTGATATCTCTCATCCTCTTTACTCCGCCCTCAGTCAGTGCCCTTCTCAGTCATCCATCCGTTCCACTCATAAACTTATAAGGAAACGCACTGAAGCTTACAGGCGGTCTATTGTCCCTTATCCTGCCAGATTTCTAACAAATCATGAACTCGTTGCAGAAAATCTGCGCAAAACGCTAAACTAAATCAATCATAAACACCCGGGTATGCTATTGGTTTTTGATTTTGCTGTCTCTTTTTACACGTTCTGTAGTTGGTGTATCATATTTTTTCATTTTTTGTGGACACTGTGGTTGCTGAATATCCACCTCTCAAGGTGTATAAAGCCATTCACTGACTTGACTATGGGTTGATAAATAATAATAATGTCTCTCGGACTGTCTGAACACCGAACTTACCCGACTAGTGAGTTGCAGAGAGCCACCGTTTCAGAGTATTTAAATCGGTTAGAAGTAGTAGTAGTAGTTGTAGTGCGAACCAGATGAAATGTGCCATTTCTTCACAGATGTACACACTTGAACCACTTGCCCGGCAGTAGAGACTAGGTCACTGTTATCTCACAGGTGAGTACTTGTTTAGGTTCCTCGGGTTGAATGCCTGACGGAAACTTGTAAACAGAAATATCCTTTGTCATGGAAGGCATCATTCAAAGGAGAAAATGATGGTACTGGCCTGTCTATTTCATTTAGTCTAGTAACATTTTGTGGATCTAATAGTTTTATGCAAATCTACACTATGATTACCTCGGACAAACGTTTACATGCAAAACGACTTTTGGTTCGATTCGCCTGTGTTTAAATAAAGCACTGCTCGCTATCTTGATGCTTTGCACCTCATCATCATGTGTTACCAAATATACACTATACCTTTTTAACTTCAAGTGAATCTGACCAATCGCATTCTACTGGGAACCCCACAAAGTGATTGATGCTTTTATTGTCATACGTCACTGATTAGACCGAATCTATCAAAATCCCGTCCAGTCTGAATGACCTGATTGCTTCAGAGACAAACAAAAGTACTTTTTGAGTGAGTTACCGTGCGGGGATAAAAGTTTCGGTGGGGTTTGAGTGTTCGAACCCCCCCCCCCCACGAACGAACATTATGTTCTTGACCGTTGATCGAAAGACCCTTCGACCAGAATGAACGAACCCGGCGTTAATTGACCTCTGTCGGTCGGGAAAGGAAACGAATCACGTCAAGACGGATGGATAAATCGGTCATGGTTTTGGATGTTGGAATGAATCGATGCGTGATTGGTCTCAGTCTAGGCCCTAAATAGCCTAGTGAGTAAATTCCATTGAGGCCGCGGTTCATTCGAACAACACCGCTTCCTTTGAACCAAGTGCATATCTCTGGCATTGAAGGGCACACTTGACAAGATGCTTAACAATGGGGCCAGGATACAGTGATAATTGATAAAGTATTGAAAATCGGTGCTCCTAGCTCGGGTGAACTGAATTCCATTTCACCTGTTCGTCTAGCTTGGCAATTAGTTTGCAAACGTTTCATCATCAGCCCAGGTGACATCATCAGTGCTTGTGAAGGCCACATCATAGATTATTCATCATGAGTTGCGTCTTATTGCTGCCAGTGAACTCTCTAATTACCAAACTGTGCTCACTAATCTTCACTGATCATACAAATTTCTTTTATTCTAACTTATCTGTTAGTCAATCTCAATTTTCAACTGGGTCGAGTTTTCGGCTCGATCCTTGGGATAGTTAAAAGTTATGAAGATTTTTCTGTTCCATAGTTGGTCGGTATACTTACTGAAAAAACAAAGTGGCTACTGAGCCACGAGTGAATATATTATGTTGAATCAGCTACAGTTTATCTTTCTTTCATGTGCACTTTTTTCTTTTTTTTGTGTGTATTGCAAATAGCATCGACGGATCCGTCTGGTTTTAAATAACCTGGTAACCGTCAATATAAACTGTGTTTATACATTTTTCATTATTGGTGACAGGGGTGGGTTAATCCGAAAAGTTTTAACCATCGGTCAAATGGGTCGTGTTGTTTCGATTGTTGTTTGATTAAAGTGGGGAAATCATTTCAAGCAACGATTGCATGAAAACATTGTGTCACGAAATGCAGCTGACGAATCCGAAAACAGGTCCAAATTAATTTTTGGCATCTCCAGGGAATTTTTGAACGTTGCCAATGTTCTGGTGTTAACTTAGATTAAGTTGCTGTGTATATCTGCAGAATCAATTTGTGTTGGATGGGCCCATTGATGATTTTGCTTGAATCGAATTACCTTACCTTTTTCACTGCGAATTTCACTGGTGAGAAGTGCATCGAATGGTGGATATTAAACTTTATGCACTAGCCTGCATGTGCTACCATATGATGAACTTCATCTAAGTTGACAGCTGACAAGCTCTGAAGTAGTCCGTTGACGAATACGGTTATCAGAAAGTCGTTCTACTTCTTTAGCCCGACCGGATTAATCGGTACTTGTGTTGACAACTGTGTTGTTCTAGCTGAAAATAAACGCTTTTGCGTAACTCCAGTTTTGGAGTTATCCCGGGGCTATTTTTTTTATCGTGTTTCAATACAACAAATTGAAAACGATAGTTACAGTAGTTAAATGCAACGCGTATTTCAATCAGACGTTTGCATTTTTATTTCTGTGCCAATACTTCGCACGATATGTTTATGGGATTTTTTATTTCGCCCATCAATGTCTGTTTATTCTGACGCCATAAATAAAGTAGAAATAACTTCAGCACCACAGGGGTCAATGCAAATCGCTCGTGAGCTTCAGGGAGTCCAGCATATCCAATAACGATTGAAGGGAAACAAGAAGAATGTACTGTTATCTCTCAGCTTAAGATAAATCGGCCAATATTTGGGACGAAGTCAGTATGTCCTATTTTTACATCTTCATTCCAAGCTACCAGTTAGATTTTATTAAAATGATATGATCTGGATGTTGTGAGCTGACGACGCTTGTCGGGTTCATCTGGCAGATGAGACCATGAAACATCGAGTGGAAACTGAAGTGATGATTTCGTACCTGAAACGACAAGAAGAAGAAGTTGAAAGTGTGCGCGAGAGAAAGGGGTAACGCGCGATACAATTCGATTCAGTTATGTTGGGGACGATTTTCAGAGGGTTTGAACGTAATCCAATGGAAGCAATGTACTATTAGATACGGTAATAATCATGTGACCGCTATTTGTTATGCAAAATAATGTGAAATTTCCCCTCTCGAAAGAAACATTTGAAAACAGTGTCCTTGAAAGGTCGTATATCCAAAGCATAAGGGATCCAACTTTTCCCGTTCTGGTGGATGAGTCCTGTAAGTTCCCTCTGGCGACGAATAGAATAGTGCTCAAGCCGAGGCCTTCAGACCTAGCTGCTGGACAAAACCATACTGCAAACAGTTTATTTATGATTGGTCCAGACGAAACACACCCAGAAATACACCTGTGTGTCTCGACATCTGTCCATGGATGAGGCGAGACCCGACTTTCACTATCAAAGTTCTCACGGTCTAACGTAGACACAATCTATCCTAGTCTATCGTCATGGTGACATGCCTCGTCTACTCAGACCAATAGTGAAGGATTCTACTTGCCTAAGTTTTACCCTACAATTCGCACACGAGACTTCTATTGTCTACTCCCACAACAATCCAACCGGTTCAGGAATTCAGCCAACGACAGACAATACACAATAAGGGTATGAAAATTATCATATTTGTACGATAATAGTAGTAACGTGGTAGATAAGTCACGGGTCTCTTGATCAGAAGAACAGTCGCTGAGCGTGTCATTTAGCGAGTGCATATTCTCTTTGTGCAAACCGTAGCAGTCCGATCGCAATGGGGTTGCTGGCTAGGATCTTGATGATGGTCGCAAGTGGTGTTGGAGTTATATGCTGTTTGGCTGCATTGATTCAATATCGGGATACAATAAGCGGTAAGTGAAGTCAGCCCACTCACCCACCCTCATCCAATGAGATTATACGTTTTCGGTATTTAGGTATCAAAATCTGTGATCATCCGCAATTTAAATTTCGAAGCATTTTAGCTACTGATTTCAAAGAAAGAAAAATAAAACCTACGTAGTATTTTTGTTGGATAAATGCGTTCAATTTAACAGACAACAGTTGCTACGTTAGGAATTTTATTATTGTCCATGGGATTCACTACTTGGGTGATCGTGTATCCTCCACAAGACGGATACTTTTCGTTTGAGTATAATTTTCAGTTTCTTAAAAAAAACTTCACAACTTTCACAAGACCCATTTATTTCTATGTAAGATGTACCTTAAAATGTGGCATATCGAAAAGATAATAGTTCCTAAAATGATCTCACTTTTCAAACAGTCAGCTCTCTTGATTTTGGGCATTACTATCGACCCTTTAAAAGTCGCACTTGATTGGTTGTCGCCACATCCATTTGATTGGACAATGCGGCATCCGCTCAATTAGACGATTTTGTTGACTCACATTTCGATTGTTACACGGTGTCGTCTATAGGACACTGAATGCCTATGAATTCGGTTCATCAGTGTTGCTTATCATCGAAATTAGTTGTTCGAAATCAACCAGAAGTTACCTATCAAGCAGAGCCTTAAGATTTTTTGAAATGGCAGTAGAACTGACATCCGAACGGAGCTCTTTGCAATTTGAGGATAAAAGTGTGAAGTGTTACATTAAATATGAATTAGTTAAACGGGACAAAAGGTATGGATTCAACCGAGCAGGGTGTTCTCCCAAAATCAAACGGATTTTCAAGAACCTGAAAGAAGTTGATTACCATTGATATGATCGGATATGGGATTAGTATAGCACAGTTACCCCGCATTTAAAACTGCGATCAGACGAAAAGTTTTGAGCTTTTCTGCCAGTTCGATTTTAAAGCCTCTAACTGATGCTTCCAACCGTTAGAAAGAAAGGTTTGTAATGAACATATAACATGGAACCAAAGATAAGTAATCCAACAAATATTTTCCAGATTTACGGTGAAGTAGAAATGAACCCAAGAAAATGTGGGAGTTTCGGGGTAGAGTAACTGACTTCACACGGGAATACAGCGAGAAATATATATAGCACTGAAGAAGCTGCATTGTACGAAACAACCTTCCAGAAAAGAGCAATGTTAACATCCTATGGGAATGTAATACGTGCAAGGGAGAAATACCTTCACCGCAGGTGATAGGAAAATATCACGTGTGCAGATACTACTACTATTTTAGCCATTGTCTTCGGATTGCACATTTGGATGAAGGAGCAGAGGGAAGACTGAAACAGTTGAAAGCATTGTTATCGTAAAACCGACATTTCATGGAGATCAATGCTGCGAGGACATGGGGTAGATGAACGAACGTAACTGTTTATGACACTCAACTATATCACTTGGTACCTCTAATCATCGGTTAAGATGATCCCGAGGTCCCCATCCAGGAAACCGTACGTGACCTATATGACCGAGTCTCCTGGTTATGGTTTTTAAACCCGGATGCAAGATCTTGGTTCGACCAAACTTGACATTTTTCTACCCATTACGTGACTCGGCCCAAATCGGACACTGTGGCATTCTGTACGATAATATGCGTAACGCATGCCTCAACAAATGTAACCTATGGAGGTCGAGCACTTGGTCCAGTGGGCGATCGCGATTACCTAAAACAACACCTGACCACAGCTTGGCT
The DNA here is from genome assembly GCA_900618425.1 of Echinostoma caproni. Classification (NCBI taxonomy): domain Eukaryota; kingdom Metazoa; phylum Platyhelminthes; class Trematoda; order Plagiorchiida; family Echinostomatidae; genus Echinostoma; species Echinostoma caproni. Next base: position 8,903 of record UZAN01043529.1, read on the forward strand.
CGTCCGATTTCCCCAACAGACTCGTGCTGTAATGAGGCGGAGCAGAGGAGGATCAAAATTCGATGGCGCAAACGATAACCGGTGATCACCAGAAACCCGGGGTCATCCGTTGTGATACAAAAATCGACAAAAAAGGTATAGTTAACGTGATATTCGAACAGCTTTCAAGGGACCACAATGCTAAAATTTTGGCATTTATTGAAACGTTACTAATTGGATTTCAAATTCTTCCAATTTTATGCGCCCCAATGCTGTTGACGTAGTCGAGCCATCCGCCGCGAAGTTGACCTACCCTGCCTCTTTACTTATGCCAGTTTCTTTCACGTAACAGAATGGGAGGATTAGACGCTAAATTAACATCTCATAGAAATTAATCTTCTTTCGGTTTTGATTCAGTGGAAGCAATGTTTCAAATTTGCTATTGTGAATTGCGTTTGCTTCGTTCTTGAATGAAATACTTGCATTATGTTGACAGTTTTCTACAAAAGTGAGTCACAAATAATCATCTCTCAAATAGGTCACACAATTAGTTTTCTATTCAATTTTCAACTAGGAATAACTCGGTCTGCAGATTTGATATTCACATTTTCATCGAGTTGCTTTGAGTGGGTCAAAGGGAATAGCATATCATAGCCGTTTTATTTGAAAGAGGACTTCTGTTACAGACAGCCTCTGGGAAATCGTAGTATGCAGACATCACATTGACATCATCTTTATCCATATATAATATTCTCCTTAGAAGTACGTTTTCGCATGTTTCCTGTGTGAAAATCACTATTTTTGTTTTGTAGGATAGAATCTACTTTCTGCAACAAAGCTGACGGAGAATCTTATTCTTGTTTCTAGGTATTGAGCAGTATATATATATATATATATCACATCAAGCATCATTCCGTGATAAAGGAAGTAGATTATGGCTGATACTTTCATCGTTGAGAATAAAATTTCGTGTTCTGATGCACATTTTCTTGCCCGCGATTTCTTTTCCCTGCTACTTCCAAACTGTTCCCTGGTCATCGAGTGCAGCCCAGAACAAAACGGACGCAGCCAACGGTGCGATAGCCTGTCTATTCATATCCCTGTTCATATTTGCCGGCGCCCTGATATTCCTGCTTATCACTTTGTGCTGCTCCTGTGGTGATATAGTCATGGGAATCATCACGGCCACTGCGGGGGGTGCTGCCGGTAAGTGAATTTCCGCGTTTAACTCGATTTCATACTGCCCGTGACAACAAGTGACCCTCATGAGGCAAGTATAGCAAGCGGGACCAAGTTTCGGTCCAATAAATGAGGATCGCACTGCGAGTTAACGCTAGAAGCTAACCAAGTATAATTTCATGAAACAATGAATCCCCTTTATCCAATTCGCTAGAACAGAGAGAAGACAAATACTGCGGGATGCTAACATTTCTTTTAATCTCCTCAGTCGTTAGAAAGTAAAACAATCTGGTATTCATGCAAAGCAAGTTTTGGTAACTACAATGGTTCCACGGACAACAGTCAGGGTAGAGGAAGCAGTCCCACGACAGACTGACTGATTGTGTCAGAAAATTTTGTGCACACAAGATTAGGCTACGTAACTTGATTGGTATCGCCTATCTAAACGCCAAGATCCTGGGATTCGTGTTACGTAATAACGGCTGGAACGACAAATGTGGGTCAACGATGTGCCCAGTTTTCATGATATGTTTTGCGATTGATGACCCTGAATTTCTCTTATCAGATTGACCTCTAAGACTGTGGTGCGTCAGTGATTGTACCAACCACTTCGGAATGTGTACACACATGCGTTGTGAAAGGGATTGGTTGTTTTACGTTGTAGCGACTAAGGAGAATAAAAGTAATGTTAACATCTCGCAGCATTTGTCTTCTCTCTGTTCTAAAGTATAATTTCGGTAATACTGATTTAGTGGTTAAAACAATATAGCCGCAATAAAGTAGAGCAAGTCAGTTAGTATTGTGGCAGAGTCGTTACCATTCAAAAGGATACCACGTCTATCCCATTGAGATCTTATATGATTCGTCACCAGTCATTTAGTATATTAGAGTATGACTGTGGATTTTTCTACTGCTGTTTCTAAAGTTAAATAAAAACCCTATTCCATTCCACGTTGACCGCCAGATGGTCTATCGCCACTCATGAAACACAGTCGGCACCTTTGAAAGTGGAGCTCAATCAAGACGGAGAACCGAAACCATGACCTCAATGAGAGACCATGAGACCTCAATCGCAGTATGAGTTTCAAGAACCATGATAAATGAGATATATTCCGTAAACACATAAAGCTTATCTAGACCAAAAGTAGGGACGGTAAATTCGGTGGAACTGAATGTTATTTGGAGTAACACTAGAAAAACCAAATGGTAATTTCGACAATTTTATTTTTCCAAGGTTATGTGATTTTTATCGGATGAACTCTCAAGTCAAATTTTTTTTAACTTTTCTTAGGTTAACAATTTGTATTTTCGTCAAAATCGTTTACACAATATTTGATCAATAGACATCAAAGTCGTTGACAAAACGTGCCTCGTCAAATAGAAGCACATCGCTGTAGCCATGCATAACCCCTAAAATGATTGACCGGTTATTGTGACCAGTTTTTCGAGTTATCGCTAAAATATCCAGATAACGATATGTTCTACAATTTAGTGTTCCAAATCAGCTTCACCGTGGCCGCTATCGATAAAGCAACTAAACACCAGACATCCGTTTGGCTAGAAATAATAGCCCAATAAAGGAAAACTGGTAAAAATTAAATTATTTTCATTGCTTGTGAACAGAATCTCATTAATAAGAGAATCCTTTAGCCTCGAGCATACCGCAGCCGGATCAAGGTACCCAGCTCCATCCGAGTGGTCGCGAACCCGTCGTATTCTGAACGATCTTTGATGGGATGCAACATGGATTCGTAGATAATAAGCTCCAAGTTATAGCTCGCACAACTGATCCAGTGTGCAAATTTTCGGTCGACACATAAGGAGATTGTGAGAATGTTCGAGCTAGCAGTTAGTCTGATACGCAAATTTGACTCGTCCGCATCCAGGCGTTTCCCGCTTCTGTGTTATCAATGTTCAGGCTAGCCAACTCACATCTGCTTTCAGTTATTTCCTTTTTTCGTTGATCACAATACATACTATGGCTTATCTTCTGTAACCGGAATCGCAAAAGTGCCATTTACGACCGTACAAGGTGTCATTATAATATGAAATAGTTTTGTGCAAGCGGATATGAGCTCCGAATAGTTTGTTGTTATGGCAAACTGCAGCTGAGATACTAACTGTTGTAGTCGCAATAGAGTTGACGAATTTCGATGACTCAGTGGTCATAGTTTATCAAGACATTCTGGAGCGAATGAACCCCTTAAAGTTTGAAAGATGCACTTCTATTTTTAGCATCGTCAGACACTGAGGTCATGATTCCAAATAGCTGCACTAGTGTCGATCAACGCGTCACAGTGAACGCACCGATCAATCACAATAGGCAACAGCAACAACAAAGAGAGCGGTCAAATTCAAACGTGATAAACATAACCGCTTGGTTACACTAGCGTTATCATAGAACTGTTCGGACTACGGCTACGAATCAAAGAGCATGGCAAACTTCCGAATGTACAATCAAACTTGATGCAGGACTAAATAAAGCATACAATGTTGGAATTCGTGATGTTCTAATATCTCCTCCAAGGTAAACATTTGGCTCATTTAACCATTCTCGAGAAGTGGATACGGATATTTCTCGCGTGTGATTAACAATTCAGTGGACCACCACAATGTTCGATAATTATATCAATCAGGCTGACGTCGAATGTTATACGGCATTTCGAGGAAGCGGTATTAGGGAAAATGGGTTTATCTTTTGAGGCCTTCATTTTCTGGATCCAGCGGAACAGAGAATACAGCCTGTCGACAATAGTGTGTTACCTTCTCAGGATCGCTTCAACCGTTTCCAACCGAACGAATGGTTTCATACCACAGAAATCAGACAACAGGAGACAGCTATAGTGCTTTAGGATATTTGGTTCGCTGTGTTTAGACGCCATACCCAAATCTGTCGTTGCATCTTATTTAGTGGAACTTTTATCTGTTTGTCTTCCTTAGCGGTTGGTGTCATATTCGCATCAGTACGTCATTAGAATGATCGTAAAATTCTCTGAAGGTCCAACCAAGTGATGCTGACATTCTCAGAGACCGAGTCCTCTGGCGGGTTATCAGGTGTTGTTCCATATCAACGTCACAGTACACTCGGTGGTCTTCAGGCACATTCCCCTGCAGGCTCCTATCAAAATGTGAGCAATCCGTTGCGCTGGTCAAATTTATATAACGGTGTGGAGTCATGCCCATGACCAGTCACCTAGATGGTTGATCTGTTAAAGTAAATTCGCTTGGACAAAGAAACAAGGACTGGAAACTAACCAGGAATGTAACCGATTCCCATACGCATTCTTTCCCCTTTTAGACCAGTGATTGTCTTTTCTTTTTTCAGCCATATTCGCAGTCATCGCATTCGGTTTGGTCAGCAAACCACGAGCCGATATTGGACTGAAGGTACCGGATGTTGGTGAGTGGTTGTTCGGAGGTATAGCAACCGGTATCGCAGTGGTCTTGGTCGCCTTGACTATGGCCGTGGAGTAGAATTCCGGCACGAACAGAATCTATCAACAGTTTGAAGCGAAATCGGAGAATGCCAACCACAAATTCGCACTCCAACACATTCTCGTTCTCTCCCTCCCTCAATAAGCATGTACCCTTGAGCTCACTTACTCTTATTCATGACCAGTGACTTATGGGACACACTCGTTTTTCTCGGTGAACAACTGTACCCAATGTGTGGTTTCTTCTGTAAACAAGTTTACTTTTGACGTGTTCATTTTCTATTCGCACTCTTACCACTTACTCTACATTCGTTCATCCAGTAAATATGGATCCGGAACCTATAAGATTTGACTATCAAAATTGGTGCTTTACGCACAACTCTTGATTTTACTTGGTCGCTTTGTGACACTGATTAACATATTTCATCTTGGTGAGAAGTTATCAAACTTATTTTGAATTCACGAAAATGCATGGTTATGAGGCATTTCAACTTTATCACTAATCCTTTCAAAGGATTTTCCAATGTTTCGTAACATTTATTCTATAGAATCGATTTTTGGAGAACGGCGGTGATGGGATTTTAAGGCGTGACGTGATGGTGACCCAAACCGCTTCATTAGGACTATCACACCAGCAGTAGAAAAGCACGTTATCTAAAGGCCCAACAACGGGAATAATCAGTGTTTGCATGATTCTTTTAAAGCCTCTCGATACCAATTTAGATATAATAATAATAGGTATATGAAACCAGAATCCAAAAACATTAATCCTATCATATCAGTGTGTTACACTCAAGCCAGATTAGCAATGGGATGCTTGACGCATTCCACCTCAGTAACCGGTTATAATATATTCAAATCACTATTTCATACATATTTTAAGCTGATTATGGAACGATGAACAGGTACATTGAGATTGGCTATAGAATATGTCTTGACATGACATGCAGATCAAGCGATTTGCGAATTCCATCCAAACCAAGGTACAAATTGCGCTCTGGTGAGGCAATCTGCATAAGGAAACTCTCTAATTTTCATAGTCATTGTCGCATGACATTCCATGAATGATTCATTACAAGGACTAACAAAGAATACGCATATATATAGTATAGATAGATATATACACATTTCACAATACATAGTGCGTGAATGACTGAACAGAATTTCCCTGGAAGCACACGCTCGGTTTCACGGTTCTTGCCGCTCGACAGGCATGCGTAATATTTTGCCAATTCATTCATATACTTGTACCCAGGAAGTGTATTTTCGTCACAA
>UZAN01043529.1:15292-26479 GCA_900618425.1 Echinostoma caproni
ATATATATATATATATGCATCTCCGTTTTGGCTCGTGGAATTCAGGTAATTATCGGCGGGGGGAACGAAGCGAGACGAAACCAAGACTTTTGCGAGCATTTTAGTCAGAAAATACAGGAAACAAAACAACTGAACTGAGCGATCAGCACGAATACTCATGATCAGGAAGCCTGGTGCTTTCTGATAGAGAAATTTGATAGAATTAAAACAAAATGGTTCGTGAAGGTCGATTATATTACAAGTCTGATGTGCGTATAGTACATCCACAGGGAACGGAGAGAGAGCTGAAATCTAGGCCGTGGCTGATTCTACGCCTTTAGACACTGTGCTGTTACTATCTGATGTGTTGTTTTCTGCAGCCGTATTATCAGGGTTCGCGGAGGACTGTTCCCGAAATTTGCGCCAGCAATAGGCCTCTGTCTTAACTTTTTGTGCATCCCAGTGTTTTGCGAACGCATACTTGTAAAAGGGTACATAGTATGGAAGCCGCTTCAAATCATCCATGCGGATCTGAAACGGGGATGTGAAAAAAGATGAGATGAGCTTGTTGCCAAGTGATTCACTCTCAGTGGGATAACTGATTATGCAATAAAAGGTAATATACGTATCTCAGAGTCACCAAACTCGTCATTTTCCAAAACGCCCGATTTATACAACCACTGGGTTCAAATTACCTATCACTTTCGACGGTTATATGTAATCTTTAATTACTGCCAGCATCATAGTAGTAAAACCGAAATTTCGACTTTTGGAATATACCGTTTACCAAACTGAAGTTTACCAATGAATATAATTTAAGCAAATAATCCTGTCTTAGAAGTTTATTCAGTGGCACTCAGCTAACATGTTACCTGGTGAATTTCAGATATTTCTGTTAGTTGGATGGATGATCCAAACGTGAAAAGATCAGTGTTATTGGGGTGGCCTCGTAGCTCAGCCGGTAGTGTGAAATGTAAAAGGGAGTAGGGGGCGTCTATGCGTGGGTTCGAATCCCACCAAGACTAGTTAACTTAGGACAAATCAAACGTACCACACAATTTTCATAGGCGATTCGAGGGGACCACAATATAATCTAATTATTTTATCCTGCAGGGTAGTTATACAAATAATTGATTTCATAGAGGGAGTTGTTTCATTCAGGGAAGAGAATTGTAATTCGGGAAGCAAAATCCAACCAAAATATATACTTGTTCGCTGTGTCTAGTGATACCTGGGTTCTTTCTTAGTTCCGGCAGCGCACCATAGTGTCCCTTGGATAAGATACCTTTCCCATCGTTTGACTGAGCTAAATACTCAGAGCAAGATTGCACAGAGGTGGATTTCATTACCCCTTCTACATAAAACCAGATGATGATGATTCCAGACCAATTCATTGACTAATTTTTAAATTGAACTTCCATTTTTACCTGCTTTAAACCAAGAAGTGGACCACGAAACATAGGCCCAAACACAAGTGACTAATGTAGTTTTATCCAAATTAAAGAAGGGAAATATGATAAGTGGTGCTGGCGTAGTGGTTTAGTTGCTGTCACCGGTATTCTATACCGCGCCTGACCTTGCGGGGCCTTATGTAGTTCGCCACTCCAATTCCCGGTTACCATCACTGAACAACAGGTCTTCCTGACAATGGGGTTCCATCCCGTCTGTTGTACATCACAAACCGGTGTGTTAAAAAAATGACGGTCATAGCCCTCAGGATCCATTGGTGATTGTTTCTCAGGGCTACCAAATAGTAACGTAGTCATGCCACTTCTTTTTAGGCTTGTGAGTTTGTTCATTATTTGTTTCGTCTGCGTAATACATAAAACGGGAAGCCTCAACATCGGTTAAGTTACGTAGCACAGTACGAACTTAAGACCGTATCGGAAACTGCTTATTTTTCAAATGAACTCAAATGAAGGTGACCTCTGTTACACTTGCCGTTGTGGCACAAATTATATTGGTGGCACCCACAGGGGTTTGTTTGGCTTATCGGAGGAGAGAACATCACCCAGTTTAGCTCAGTCGAGGATCGATAAAGACAAGTGCGAGCGCAGTTGCTGAAATGAACCGAATAAGTGCTCACCATAAATGCATCAACAGTTCGTGACATATCTTATCCTCTCATGGTCAAGTGGCCCGACCCCTTAAATAATTAGCACCAATTAAGCGGTATTTGAACTTCTACGTCGCAACCGAACCCGAACCCCTTCCCTATTTGAACGGCATTAATCATTTGATTTCTTATATCCCTGCTTTGTTCCGTGGGTTATATAATGTGCTGTAACTGGCCGGTAGATGAAACACAGGAAGTAATCTTGTTTCACATCTTGTTCTATCAATAAATATATCGGGATTATTTATCCAGTGCACATTCAATCGGATCACGATGACCACCAATAGAAAAATATGTAAGAGTTAAACACATTGTATAGAGAGTGTTCACTAATAAGTGGTTCTCCCTTAAACAAGAAATACAACAACAATGTTAGTGATTGGATTTTTCGGCGGGACTCATTGTTCTACGAGTCCAACAAAACCGAATTCTATGGTTGGGGGCTTCAAAAGGTGCAACGTCGCTGAGAATGAAATGGACATGAAAAGAAAATCGTGTAGTAACCAACCTTCATTAAATCGAATGTCACAGCCACATTGGGAATAAACTGATCCCACATTGGTACTCGCCCGTAACGTTGACTGAAGTGATTCAACAAGGTGAATTTGGCGTGCATATCACGGCCAACCCGAATGGCGGACCCGATGGTACTGGTGGAAGAGAAAAGACGAGAAGATTCGTGGGAAACTGTTCAAGCCGGACAGTGCAACACGATGGAAAGAAAAAGATTATTATTATACTTTACACTTGCCTGAGGCCAGACTGTGTGCCAAACAAATCATGGTACAATAATCTTTGTAAAAAAGAAAAACGTCCCATGATTGGTTTGTCGGCTGAATACTTCCAGGTTGTACAGGCCAAAGCAAAGCAAAGTCAAAAATATTGATCAAAAACAAAGAACCAGGGAAACGTATTTGAACTGATTACGGCATTACCAAATTGGGAATATACCAGGGAAATCGTGACGTGAACACCATCAAAACGATTCTCATTGCTTCGAAGTTCTCAGTTTTCGTGGAGCACAGCAGGTGAGAATCATTACCTGATGTCCACGATTTGTTGTTCATAAAGGACTTTCAGTTTGTCCAATATCGTGTTTCGACCAGTTTTTTTCAGTTCGTGACCTAAGTAACGCTGTTCTTCTTTCTTTGTATTGTCCTCTGTTGGTTTTGATACCATTCTTCGTAGACAGACGGTCGGCTTGGAGGCCACTTGGATTCCGAATCGTTTCAGCAGTTTTTCCGAAATTTCTGAAACATCTATGATGTACGATAAGATTGTTTTTGTACTTAATCAGCTGTCTGTTGTTTGTTTTCTCCTTCGGAGGAAAGTTCATACAAGTGCAGTCCTTGCAAGCGAATACTCTGAAAAGATGTTTTCCCAACTGCTTGTTCATGGTCTGTGCTCCGATTAATCCAATCTGAAAGACTGTACGTTCTGCCCATTAAACATTCAATGAATGAATAGAAACAGAATGCAGCTTTGTTTCGAAATGATTTTCATTCTTCCACGTTCGAACTGGTACACAAACGAACAGTCAACGCGTACACCAATCAAAGGGAAACAGTGGTGCTAATATAAGACACGGACGAGCTAACAAGCTGACACAGACAAGAAAAATAGCTCGGGCCTAAAGAAGGCACTCACCTATGCCTGGCACGCACGGCCAGATCCTCATGTTCGTCGATCATTGTGGCCTCGTGTATTAGTAGATCACAATCTCGACCAGCCTCGATCAAGTCCTCACACGGTGGTGTGTCCCCAGAGTAAACAACAGACCATTTGTGTTCCGGGCTGGATTGGTCGTATAAACCACGAATCACGTAAGCCCACGATGTACCTGTGTGTGGAACTCGAACGGGGTTGATCTGTTTGACCCCGATGAAGCGGGGATAAGAAAACACTGGACTTGACACGGCCACAAATGAAAGTGTTTGATTTTGTTTCTTTTTCAAAAATCGCACTACCCCACGCGTTTGATGCCTAATGGGTGGCGATACTCAATATCATACAGTTTTGAACAATATAGTCTTGAACACTGGTTTATTGAAGAAATACCGTTTGGCTAAATAAAATCGCAAAAAAGTAACACAAAGTATAGAAAACAAGTGATACTAGCATCCTAAGCTAACGGAGCTAGGAATAGAAACAATGACTTCCATTTGGTAAACGATACATTGAGTGAGGGTGGTCAAGCAGTCACGGTTGCTGGCGTGACCCGGAATTCGAACTTCGGGAGACAAGCCCAGCCAGCGTCCCCAACTTTGGTAGCATACAGCTTTGTCCGGTGGAATACCGTACCTACCCGATTGGAGCTTTGTGTTTCGCTACTACAATGGACAGTTTCCGTAACTGAACAGGAAGTTTTTGTGAAAATAGGATACATTCGTTCTCCTGTTTATCACACATTAGTGTGAGATAGGAAAAGATCGTCACCTCCTAAACAAATGCACCGATATTGTTTTATCACTCATATGGAGTATATTCGGGGGACGGGGGGGGGGGGNGCTTTTAGAAACAATTGTGACTCTTGGAAACGAAACGTTTAAATAGCTCACAAACGCATGAGGCAGGCAGACTATATTACTACCAACATCTGTCTGTTTGTTTAAGCGAGGACATGAAGCAAAACACCTGAATGAAGGAATTCATTGTTGACAGACATTCGAGGGGAGGAGAACGTTGGCTGTATTCTGTGTTGCAGATGGCGGGTTTGGTCAAGTCAAAATACGCTCTATGCACCCAATCGAGTGAAGTTTCGGTGTTTTCGACGAGACATACAAGAGAGGCATGCTCATAAAACAATTAAGGGGTGAGAAAACAATTTAACACAATCCGATAAGTGACTAATCAAGCCCATAACGATAAGTGTCCGACTTAGAAAAATAAGGGATGATGATATTTCGGACAACGGTAATGCTTGCAGAAGAAAGCCTACTCCTAGGAGTACTAGGACGAGACAAACCTATAAGTGTCACCGGGGATGATACTTAAGCAAATGTGAATCGATCAGCCTCAATGTGAACTGTTTGGCACTCGATGAGAGGAGTTCATGGTTTAAACATGGGATGGATTATTTGATTTGCTCGGCTCCAACCAGGGGAAACTTGAGTTAAGTTATTCTCGGATGTGGATGAGGAGGATTTAATGCGTGAAAATGAACTAGAAAAGATGGCCCATGAGTACGACTGATATTGCATAAATCTTACACAAGAATTAATGAATTGCTTTAGTTGAAAAACGCTAAAACAAAATCATTCCCAGAAAAGAGCAATCTATATTAATTGGCTCCGTGTATTTATTAAGTTTATTCTAAGCGAACAGACTTCAGGGGAACATCCAAAAATTAATGAAGGGTGAATTCATAGGAATTTGGCTTACCTCCAAATTAAGACTGGTCAACAGTTGAACCCATTCATCATACTTGGGGGAGTCTGAATTGAGGGGACAAAGGCGCGTTTTAATTCCCGGAGGACAAGGTGAGTGGTACACGTTCGGTAGGACAAATAGATTCACTATGGGGCCATGGTGGAACAGTTCGGCGAAACTGGTCATCCAACGAGCGAATGCCGGTGGAGCCAAAACTGGAAGCAGTGTGGAGTGCAGGCTACGACTCACGCTGGCCGGGTCCTGAGCTGCGAGCAATCGGTTACGTGCTAAGGCCATGGAGAATACACCCTACGAATCACGGAGAGAGAGAGAGACGGGTCTGAAAGAAATGTGGCACCTGAAGGGACTAGTCGGCATACTCTGAACTCGGACAAAAGCAAACGCCGCACATGAATGGTTTAACCGACTGGGCCACTGTAAGCAATGTGTTACGTTCGCTTGAAATCCCTTCGTTTTATCAAATGGCCGGTACGACTGCAGATCACAAATGCTCTCGAAATTCATCAGCACGAATCGCAATGTTATCCACTTGGTTCATGCAAAATTAAGTATACCAGTATATGTTCTGCTTTTGTATTTTACCATTCGTTGTCTGTTCTCATAAAATTATATCCCCAGTATAAAGAAGCAGGATTTTTCTCATCATTGCACCGAGGTAATAAACTAGAATCTCGCTTCATTTTTGCAACGTGAGAAACAACTCGAGTAGGAATCAACATAGTAAACAGATGCGGGTTCGATGTTTTACTCTCTCTCTCTCTCTCTCTCTCTCTCTGAATACAACAAATGAGTTACAACGGTCTTTATCCTAATGTGAATCGGTAGCAACACTGTTAATTGACTTGTTAGGATGCATTTTCGATTTTAGGTCGTTTCCGAGAGTTTTCAAAAGTTTACCGGCAAACCTTTGATTATTGCGTAATTCACAGAATGTCTAATTATGTCTAGTTCTCAAATATCTGTTGCTAGCTTTCTGACACCAAATGTACTGCTTAGTGTACCAACGACAAGCTTCGGCAACACTCGTTCAAAGACTGTGAAACCACGAAGGCGAAAAGTCGGGTGTGGACGCTTTGCGTCGAATGACACCGGTGTCTTTGTATCAAAACTTCTATGAAAGTGCAGAACTTCGTGAAGCTGGCAGATTCAGGCAGCCGAACCAAAGTAAATCAAGTACGCAAGCAACGGATACTTCTTGGAATGTCAGTATTCAAGCTGACGTAACAGCTACGCGGTGCCGGACGGGGAAAAGAAAATTGAAAACCATTGTGTGTGTGTGAGAGAGAGAGGAAAATACAAATCAGGTTAGCTAGATAAAAATATCAGTCGCTTTGCCCACTGCGCACGCCCTGCCCCCTTGATCCACGAATATGGATACAAGAAAACTCACCCCATGGTGATCTGCATGCATGTGAGTCACAAGAATCAACCGCAGTTTACGCAGGATCTCTTCCGCTTCTTTCGGTCCGTACATTGCATATATTTGATTCAACGAGCCTTCACCACAATCCATCATGATGATATCATTCAGGCTGTAGGGGATTAAAAAGGCAGTAAATCGTGATTGCAATGAGGAGCACAGTCAGTGAAAAAACACATGAAGTTTCGCATCGTCAAAAAGAACAAATGCAACACAATTTGCAGTACAGAACATATAATGATTATCCCGGACAAGTTGGATACTTTCCTGGCAATTATCAAAAGAGGCCAACCACGACAGATGGCATTGCTCAGGCCTATCAGGAAGAGCCAAAGAGCATTGATAAAAAATGGGAAGGAATAGAACGTAAACTGCTTTCCTATCAAGTACTGAATTGATGCATGCATATCGTAAGCTGCTCCGAGATTAGATGGCCAGCGTACAACTATGAACTGAATGTACAGGTGCACGGTTACAATAGCCACATTAGTGAACGACAAACTAGGCAATAGCAACCTTGATAAACCATTCTGCATTCCGGAGCAATTACTGTATCAATAGGGATGTTTTTGCAGAAAGCCTTTACATGTGTATACGAGCAATTACCACCAAATGTAGAGGTATACATACATACTTACTTGATTTGTACCAAAATGCCACTGATGTTTCTATACTTGTTTGGTGCAGATGAACCGGTTCCGAGAAATGTTATTTCCGGATACACTTTGTTTATGCCTGAAAAAATTAAAACGATCTTTTGAAAGAAGTTGGAATAGGAGACTAAACTGGTAACACGCACATAATGTATTATCGATTCCATGGTCAATTGAACGAATTTCACGTTGACAAATACTAAATTAGATGAAGACATGTAAGGGTTGTCATGGTAGTGGAACGCACCGTTTACTCGACTACCCGAGATCCCTTGAAATAAAACCATTCCAACTACATACTTTCCTTTTAATGGTATAATCTGCAGTCAGATGGATGGTGTAGTCATGGGGCTGTCGCATACACTTGACCCGGGAAAAGCGGAAAACAAATGAATCGTGTTGATATGCGTCAAACAACTATTTTGAATATGGAAATTATTTATTACATCAATATAATTAATTGATCACTGAAAATAGGAGACTATAAATATATAATTATAATTCCGCATGGATAAAATTTACCATACAGTGATCTACGATACGGCCGCAATACCGGGAGGGGTCGATCTGGCATTCTGGGGTTGACAATAACAGTAATAAGTAAGTGAGGGAAGATCTGATTTTCATTGGTAAAGGACTAAACTTTCCGACTACTGACTTATCAGCCCCATTGAACAATTGGTACAGTCGTATGTTGTTAACTTAGGAAAATAAAAGGCGCTAAATACCAGCTAAAAATGGCAGAACAACCACGCAACAAAGGTAAGTAAGTTCAGTTTTTAGTTTGAACAACCATTAACCACGCATATTCGTGCGCCGGTTTTGGTTGCCCATTGGGATGAAGAATAGGAGAAGAAAGGAAACTTGGAAGTGGAGTCGAAAAGAAAATGGAGAAGTTCAGTGGTCTAAGGTTGCAAAGAAATTGAGGGGAGAGGCACGAACTCACTGTTTACGACACGCAGCCAAATCACTCAGTGTCTCTAATCATCGGTTACGATCATCCCGAGGTAGCCTAACGGGACCTATGCGACCCAGAATCCTGGTTAGGGTTTTCATAACTTCATGCCATGTCTTAGCTTGACCACCCTTGACTTTCTTCCACCCACTACCTGCCTCGGCGAACATTACTTAAAGCCCTACGCCTAACCTTAGCACTGCTCATCCTACTTCCCCACCAGAATCATGCAATGCGTCGTAGACAGTGGTGTTCGAAAATCAATAACCTATTTTTATCCTGTTCCCGTAATGACCAAGCCTTTGCGCCGTAGAGCAGCACTGGCCGAACTGCTGTGGCATACACTCGACCCTTCACAGACAGCCGGATGTCACGACGGCGCAAAAGAAATCTTAAGTACATGATGGACAAGGATGCAGGAACCAGCTTTTGTCAAACTGGAGATGTGATGCAGAAACTTCCAGTTTCGAAACGAAAAGATAACCGGTAAAGTTAAGTGCGGAAAATGATGCACAGAATCCCTGTTGCGGTTTAAGTCCAAATTGTATTGGAAATGGCTGAGTGTGATTAAAGCACCGAGGGATGATGATTTGTAAAGTAAACCGTATAAATACTCGATGACCGGGGCTTTAACCTATAAAGGCCCTAATGGCTAGACGAGAGTACGATCCGGGGCGACAGCGAAGCTAAACGATTAATCTTAACTCCAAGGAAATCACATTTTCCAAAAGATTCAGTTTGTATTATGAATGACAGTTCATCAAAAAATGAATTGGTTAAAGACGCCCGTCAAAAGAAGCATGCTTATTAGTTCAAACACATTTACATAACCGGATACTGTTACCAGGACCATAAAACTCTAAGAAAGATTTATGAAGGAAAAACACTAAGAGGGGGGAAATGTTAATAACTGACATCTACCTGGAGAGAAAAGCAAAAACACTTAGAACAAATTAAAGCAGGCATTGAGCGGATACCGTGCACTGACTGGAGTCAATCGGTTGCGGATTTTGGTCATTAGAAGCGAATCCATCCTCGGCCATTTTAGCGCGCATAACGGTGAACTGTTCCTCCGCTTCATCTCGCGTCACGTAGAGCGGTTCAAAGGCATCTTGACAGAGTCTGTCCAAATCAAGAATTGGCATTTCGGGTCTGCTATGGGAAAACCAAAGATAAACCAAGAGATGGTGAAATTAAAATTCAGTGAGTGTGATTGAAGCACTTCGGCCTCGCTACTGTGTTCGGGTTCCCAGCTCAAAGCCGAATAAAAACAGGATCCTAGCCACCGCATAGGTGGTTGGGATTTGTCTCCATAATCCCCCTCCGTTGTGCGCCTAAAAACCGGTTTGTGAAGTCCCTCAACCAACCATGGCCCTCCAGCTCCAATCCTCCCCCACCTCCTCCTACCCGTCTCAATCCCACCCCCAAATCACACAATTAACACAGACCAAGCTTAAGTTCGGATGACAGGATCAACCATATCCGGGTTTTGTGAAATTGGCACAGAAAACAACGACAACAATTCCCAATTGAATAACAATTAGTTTTGTGTCCTCTTTTCTATACAAAATGATGTGATTTAAATGTAACGTGTTGGCCAGTTGATGAGTCACCGAAAAAAGATTTTTCGCTAAACTCCCTTTTTCATTCAATTTGTGTCGCTGGTGTATTCCGGGAAGTGATTCTGACCTTTAAAATGAAGAGCAAAGTAGTTCTATTCTAAACAATAGGATACTTATTGCCACATTCTAAATGTGGAAGGTTTACATACCACACCGCGTTGTTCTTAACAATGGTCGGCGGATCAGTTGTCGTCTGATTGCTTTTCCTAACGGAACAGCATTATCGGGGACTCACCCCATTCAGCATTTGTTGAAAAACTAGTTGTTCTTGTTGCTGCTGTAGTTCATGCTGGCTCAAAAGTGGAAGGAACGAAGAATTCAGTAACGGAATGTTAATATTTAATGAACAATAGGCCACGGGACTGCTTCCATATCTCTAACGCGATGAACGTTGGGGCCCTCGGTTCGAACTCAGCTACTACCATCCAACTTTTGGGGGTAAGAAACTTCGGCTTGACAACTGGCCTATCCTATTACAGCCATATACCTAGTTCTTCATTTTGATTCTCACAGCTTGGGTTGAGCGTTACTATAACAGAACAGTCGGTTTTCGAGACTAAGGGGTTCATGGTATGGACTGTTCATCACACCGAAATGTGCAGCAAACAAGCACTTCGGCGCTGTTTGACGATGATGAGCGTTCCTTCATACTGGTCATTGGCGCACACCAGTGGCCTACTCTCTGAGTCATATCTATCAAAATACTCCAGTGTGTTGCTGATGTGGTTTTCCTTCAGGTCATTTCTTGTGCGTCTGACGTGATGTCAGCCACAAGCGAAAACACTGCCAACAATCCGGGGAGCACCTAAGTACGTGCCTGGGTTCTGACAGCGTTTTTATTTTAAGCATGAGTAAGCCAAGATAATACGAAGCGTAACATTATTTTACTGTTTGTCGGTGCATTCACCATCAAACTTTAGCGTTATTATCATCCTTCTAGGTCTATTCGAAAACGATTACGCGTGTATCGCTTATTCAAAAAGAAAACCTTGCCGTCATCAAGTTGGACGGTTCGTACACAACCCTAGGAAAAGAGAGAGACAGATCTGTTT
>UZAN01043530.1:0-14345 GCA_900618425.1 Echinostoma caproni
GTCTTCATACCACGATTCGCACGAAATATTAGAAAAGGGGATGATATGTAAGCTCATTATCGACCTGGAAAATATTCCTAATAGGTGTGCTCTACAGGTTCGGATCCGGACTTATTAATAACCTTGATCACTGACAGTGACATCGAGAAATACAGTCAATCTCCTACTATGTCGCACCCCTGAGGAGTCGCAATTTCCAATATCTTCCCACTTTTTCAAAAACCCAAAACAACATTATGCGTAATAATGTAGTTCCTGACTATGCAATGTCGGACCCCTCAATATCTCGCAGTCCCTCAACGACCAGTTCCTCACTTGGTCGTCGACCGATGTTCGGGACGACCACTGACCATCCACCCTGAAATGACGCACTCAGCTAATGACGATTCACCTAGTGTAATGCGTTCATGGCACTGTTCACTGATTTCATAATCCTTGCGAGGAAGACACACCGGTGCAAGTGATCACATTGTCATTAGACGTCAAAGTATGCAAACGCCTATCGATCGGAGAGAATCACAATGTATCGGAAATGCTGAATCAGGCAGGTGCAACTCAGAACTCCGTAGACATTCCACTTGAAATTTCAAGAAAAACTGTCTACAGTGTTATATCCCATCGAACGACTATCGGAGAATTTTTGAACGCTAGAGCATCTGAGGAAAGATGCCACCTTAAAACCAAAGAAAACTTCAAGATAGGGAATGAGGCAACCTTGGCTTGGTTTACTATTATGAGGGAAAGGTACGGAGAGCTCCCCATGGCGGAGAGCATTGCATGTAAGTAAGCAATTCAGATAGCTCAAAGATTGCATCAGAATGACTTCAGGGCTTCCAAAGGTTAGTTTCGTTCTTGGTCAGACAGATATGGTATTTAATCGTACAAAGTAAGAAACAAGCAACTCATGTGCATTACTTCATAGGTTCGTGGGGAACGTTTGGCGGTACCACGTGATGCAGTGGACGAGTTTCGAGCGGGGTGACCATAGTGTTGATCCATGGATACGCTGAATGTGATATTTTTATTACAAATGAAACAGGGTTGAACTATAAGCAGCTCCCAGAAAGAACATTAATTCTAAACGGCAAAAAATTTCTGGATCCAATAAATCCAAAGAGAGGATAGCGTGGGAGCATGACTGGAGAAAATTTATCACTCTTAGTGATTGGAAAGTTTCAAATTCCATGATGTCTCCGAGGCACAAATAGAAAAAGCCTTCCATGCAATTGTAACTCTTCAAAGAACGCATGGATGACTTCTGCGTTATTTCACAGTTAGCTGTCCAATTTCAATCGCAAACTGGTTTCTCATAGGCGCTCTATTGTACTATTTATGGACAACGCTCTTTGTTATAACCAAGCCGCAATATTCTCCAACGTCAAATTGGTACGGCTGCCTCCGAACTTTTTCGTCAATGTTAGAACCAATGAATCAGGGATCATTTTGGAAACATTTACTGGAATATGTTTTGTCTTTGATTGAATATGAGCGACTTATAATGAAAGCCGGTGTGGACATTCGTGGTCATGAATCTGGTTAAGAAAGCTTCGGTGTCTGTGCATCCGCACGTACTGATCAACGCTTTCATGAAAGCTGGGTTCAAATCCATATTGATGCAGCCATCAGAGGAAAAATGAGATCTGATCGAGGACTTTACTCGTTATGTCTATTGATGAACGTCTTTTTGAAGAAATCGTCTGTTAGGAATTTGATGATGAAGGGAGTTATTCAAAAAAATTGATCAATTCCATTTTTCAGTCATTAGATGAACTTGTTTCGAATCAGGCTAAGCATTGCAAAGAAGAAGATGAACGTGAGGCCATGAATGCGCCGGAAGTTATCTCTATCAGAGAGGCGCAGAAGTTATTGGATTAATTGAAGCTCTTTGCCTTGGCTTATACTCGGAGTTCGGGCCGATTGTTGGAGTGTAAAATTCATTTAAACTGCGCGTTTGTTGATTTCCAAAGGAGAGCCAATCTGAGATAAACGACGCTTTGTGATTTTGCTATAAATACATCTTTATAATCTACAAAGGTTTTTGCACTTTTGTGGGACACTCGAATATGTTCAGTCATGTTATGGGAGGGCAAAAGACAGTAAACAGAACCGGGGAACGAAAGCGGTTGTAGGAAGTGAAATTGGAAACGGTGGTCACCAAAGCCACGGCCATTCGGTCTATCGATGGCCTCTGTCACATTAACGTGCAAATGGGTGAACGATCGACTACTGGAGGCCGGGTGAGTGGGGTGAGATGTCAGTTCCGCGCGATCGATAACCACCATTGCGCGGATGCGCCCGTGTGAGTAGATGAGGGGTACTCGCACTTGTCCTTGCCTGAGCACCGATGAAATTAGACAGGTCACTGGCCAAAGGTCATCGTAACCCGGGTCTAAAGACTGCTTGTGAGATGCACTTCTATAGTTTATGAATCACGTGTTGAACTTAATCCGACCAACAACGGTCACGAAGAATATATCAATCGGTCTAACATTGCAACCGAATGGAGGAATATCTGGAATTAATATGGGATAATTGGGTCAGAAGAAATTCCCCTGAAGAAAGGTAGGTAATTTCGAAATAACTGCAAGCTTAAAACTGAAAAAAGGGCTGAATACCGCATGCAGTGAACCGATACTGAGCTGAAGGCGTCACAAAATATTTTAATTTGTTCGATACATAAAGGATGCGCAGGACGGTATTTCTCAATTCCGTTGTAAATAAACAATACATAATTATAAACATGGGAAAAAGTAACGTAATTAACGAATTTTTCATCGATCCGGTTCATTTTGTCACAAAGTTTCCAACCGATTTTCCATACCACTTAAAAGCATCTGCTACTGACTAACATGCGATGTAGTAGTTCCTGGAATTTACCCACTTTTTCGAATTCCCGTGGGGTGTGACAGCAGGAGATTTATTGTAGTATCCCGAGTCGCTCTGGGACACGAAGTTTAATAATGAATCACTTTCTGTGCAGCCTTATATCTCCATGTCAAAAAATAGGATGAGCGACTATGTATGATTAAATGCATCATGAGCTCGAGGTTTGCGCTTGCATTGACAGATTTTGTTTGCAATAAGCGTATCATTCTTTTGACTGAGTGATCGAAAATAAGGTTCATTTTGAAGGTTACCACTATTGTTTAACATTGCAGATTTGGAATCTATTGATACAAAACACACTAAGGGGATGGCGGGAGGACAAAGAATTCGCACCTTTGAGGAGATGCCTACTTCCCGTTTTTTAAGTACAGCTTTTGTCCTGTACAGAATGTTGTAAAGTAAGAATATTTCAACTGCTTGACAGATATTGTTGAATGGGAAGTAAACTACGATCAGCTGGCTATACCCCAGATTGCGAAAATAAAATTACCGATTACCAAAAATAGAGTACACCTAGCCCAGACCTAAGTAGTTTATTCCTCTTAGAATCCCATTAGAAAGGTCCTCTGCTGGCATCACGTACCTTGGACGAATTGTGATGCAACTGCAATTCTGCTAACGGGTTCGATATATCAAGTTGTATCAACTCCTACTTATTGCCTCTACTCGTGGAATCGATTTCGACAAATGTGTACATGGTTGGCAATCCAGTTCTGTCTTACATACTGCATACCAGTTCACCTGCAGCTGCGGTGACGCATGCAAAGTCAGAACAAACCGTCAATTATCTCAGAGGATGGCCGAACACATTCCAAGGTGGTTGGCGATGTCGATGACGCAATCCACATCCAGTAGTCAGGCGGTCACACGTAACCCAGGGTCATAAATTGCGAAACACATCATGACAACCAAACACATAATTGATCCCGCTTTCTCTTGCGAACCATTGTTACGTAACTGCAATGCAAAACTGTTCACAATAAGTGAGGCGTTGCTATTCAGGTTACATAATCCCGTTCTGTGCGTTCAAAAGTTGTTGATCCAATCAGTTCACTTGCCGTGGCGTTGACCCATGTTTTAAATTCTAATAGCCCCTATCCAACTGTACATTACCGTTCACTAGGATTTACAAATCCAATGCGCTATAAATGTGCTTGTTTGTTTTACGCCAGCGATTGAGAAGATTAAACGAAATATTAACATCTCTCGACGTATGTCTTCTTTCGGTCTTTATACGATTGATAAAGGGGACCCAGTATTTCAAATATCAAAAAGGCTTAACTGACCGGACTCAATAAAGGACAGTACTTTGATCTCAGCAGTGCGCGATTTGCTTTGGCAATCTACGGTTTGAGCGAGTCACAATAGCCTCAGTGACTACCAGATGAAAGGAACGATGATCGCTTAGCTGTTTCATTTCCGAGGCTTTCACGGGGTGCGATCAATCGTCAGCTGCTGGGATCCGGTATGTGTGTGCTTGGTTGTGTCTGCACTTAGAATCACGTGACAGTTCGTGAAAAGATGCGCCATGCCGGTGTACCAAATACCTATCTGGACCAAATCAGTAATGTTCGCATTTCGCTGCATGTGTGTGTCGTATAAAACGGGCAGGCGAAAAATCGATTGGCGAAATCGCAAACCAATAGAATGAAAGCAAACCAAAGTGCAATGTCCACCCACAGCCTCCTGCCACACACACTTCGGGCACACATCGGAATGTATCTAAAGCAGTGTACGCTTTCCAAAGGACAATAGATAATTTTACCTCTGGCCAAAAGGGGATATGGTCTTTGGGTTGTCAGGAGGTGAAAACCAATATTGTGGTTACGGGGGTCAGGTTCTGACGTCAAATTGTGTTCGTGTCAAACAGAAATCGATTTCATGAGGTTTCCCTATAACAAGAGAAATTGACTTTTTCAGTGAAAATATAGTGTGTTCAATTAACGAATCTACTAATACTACTATTGTGTGAAAAGATCGCAGTCGTCAACTGGTTAAGGTCAGCAAAGCAGCAGCTCGAAAGTCCTGAGTTCGGACGGTGCCACTGACGCCCTTTTTCCAAGCAGCCTTTGTAGGGCCGCGGACCCTTCCTAAAGGTTAGACTAAACATTTGTAAACTCAATAAACAAAACAGAATTTAGAATTTATTTATTTTTCATGTTGATAGTCTCGCGGTTTAGCTCGTCAATCGCGTGCTTCAAACTTTAAAATCCGAGTTTCGAACCCTGTCACCAACGTCCAAACTTCTTCTGTGGCAGCTTTGTTGCGACATGGTTTATTACAGCGAGGGAATTTAAGCTCTTAGAGCAGAAAAAGGATTAATCCTGACAATAATCCCCATTTGAGCTCTACTTATTGGAAAAAACACGGGAACTAAACAAGTGTCAGCTGTGCATGTGTTATTCATCGGCTAAGAATGAACGTACCGCACAGAGAACTGCCAGAGCCTAGGATTTTGCATAAGAAGTCTCCGTGTGCTATGCACACCCAGTAAAACATGCAATGCAAGAGTTATCCGGTGGGAGTAGCATGTCTGTTGATTGTCAAGACCGCGAGGCATCCTCCACGTATATGGTTTCCATCACTTAACCAACTGTCACCCGTCGTTCCAAGAAGCTGAAGTATTCTTCGGCTACCGACTACCGGATCCCGGTAAATAGCTCAACGGGCGAGATAGAACAGATTGAGGGTCACAAAGGCCTTATACCACATCTTTAATTTTATCATTTTTATGTATTGATATCGAAGGGGTAAAAATCGCTGAGCTCAGAAGTGTGATAATCGGAATAGTATTGAATGTAGGAATACGAGAACCCGTAATGTACTGCTCACAACTGGATTGGCTCCAACCCGAAATGCGGACACCAATTAAATACACGAGGAATTGATAGCAGCAAATGCTTTTCTTTAATGATGGAATTAGATCATGTTTTATAGAATGCAATAGTCCATATGATCGGTTGAACGACCGTCCTCCAATCATGTAACCGTTTGCACTGATGCATCATATGTACTAACTCGGATGTCATGTCCACCAGGTGTACCATTGGCTGAGCTTCCTAAACGGTGATTGGATGACATGAAGCTGTGTCTGGTCGTGCATGGATTGCGGTCACGGAAGTCTGGATCACCACAAAAAGCTTAAACTTATTTCGCAGAGTATTCAACGACACTTACTCCAGATTCGATGAACGAGGTCCACTGCCGGACCCAGAAGTTCGTTGAACTTGCAAGAACGCATGGATCCCTGGTAGTAATCCCCCCGAGTTGATTTGCGAATGAGCTCCTGCTGAGACACCGGCATTCGAACACGAACAAACTGCTGTCTTGAAGTCCGCATTTGGCTGTGAAAAAAAGCTAGAAATGGAAAATCGAGTGACGCTAGGAAAGGTTCTTGTATCGAAATAAAAAAGTGAAAGTCACCGTCCAATTGTTTCAGTAACGCGGTTTCTCTGGAGCACATCTGTATTAACAAATTTAGCATGCCAGTGACCGTGCATGTACACTCTGATTTGAATCATCCTCTGTGTCTCATCCGTGTGTTGAGAATTCGCCACAGTGTGGGTCTTTTACCCACTTCCTCAACCATCCTCTTTATGAGTTCGTTTTTATGTCCTAACGTTCAGAACGGTTATGTCGAATGACCTGATCATCAGAACGTAATGGCTTTTTTATCTGAACAAGTTGATCGCGATTTATGGTGCTGCGCTAAAGATGGAGTCCAAAGGGATGCTACTGGATTGTCTTTCCCATAATCTTCACGAGCAAACTGCAAATCGATAGATGACCTTAGTTCTCCTCGTAACGTCTGGTACATTTCGCGTGTGTTCAATGAATTGAACGAGGTGCGTCATTGGTTAGAGAATAGCTGATCAATGACAAAGCACGGTCACCCACGTCTGCGTGCTGTTTTTACTGTCGCTGGGGCGTGACTCGCTCGAGACAAATATGTTGAGGTTCATAACTGAGCCCTCTTGCTATTCTACAGTAGTCAATAAGCGCTTAAAGTGTTTGCCAATTCTCGATGATTCTCACTTCTTTTCAAAGACTGATTCGACACAAGACTATCTAAAAAGAATAATGGTGTATTGTTAAGCTCAGTTGACCCGTAATCGAGAAGTTGAAACGGGGTCAGGGCTAACGCCATCGCTGTTCTATGGTGTTAATTCTATTCTTCTCCCAGGAAAAATTTAGATGGTTCTTTACTACGAGTCTAAGAGCCTAAGTTCCTGGGTTTTACAGCTGGTCAGTGGATTCTCGTGACTACAGGACTTTGTCCCTTTATTTTCCATTCTGATATATTTGATGAAACGTGACACTGATTTAATGAGAAAGACACAACATTGCATAAACTTCCAATTGCTTTTACTCATTGATTTCATTTCATTTTATAGAGATCGTAGATTGAAAAATGATTTTTCCTGAAATTGACTATTTACGCAGACAGAAGTCAATTTCTTAGGAAACAATACTGTCACTATAATAAAGAGTAAATAGACTGCGGTTTTCTAAGTGTACTGGTCTTTTCCAAATTGGATTATTATAACTTGATTAAATTTGTCAATCAATGAAATTTGAGAAAGTCACTTAGTCAGAGTTCTTCGGGGGACACCAGATTACCGTACAGTCAGCATAGAAACTAACCGGTATGTCCATATATCTTTTATGACTAACCAAACGTGAAAGGTTCCGGGTTTTAAATGTGGCCTCACGGCTCATCTGCTGATGCGTGCACTGTATAAGGACGTAGGTCCGACGAAAGCTCTTGATCTTTTCATAATTAAAATATATTTTTATTTTTAGTTGTGAACAGTTGAGTTGCCTCAGTGGGATTCGAACCCACATATGAAGGCCGCCTGCGCCTTGTATAGCACATGCCCAAACAGCTAATTCAATTTGTCAAATAAGATGAATTGAAACAGACTTTTAGTTGATAAAGCCTTACAGCTTGAAAGCCAGTCTTCGATGAGGAAGGGGGGTATTTGCCAATCTATTTCTGTATTGAGATAGAACAAGGCGATAGTTTCTCTCTGTATATATATATATATATATATATATATATATTGCACGCTCTAGCAGCTGAGCTGGGAGATCACATCTACACATATATGCTATTGTGATGACTGATGCCCCTAATACCACATCCTTGGTTTCACCATTGCAGCTTTGACCAAGCCGATCAGAAAACCACTAGAGTCCAAACTATGGATCCAGAACCGTTTACTAAGTTTGATCGAACCCGTGAAAGAGAATCACGGTATCGCTTTTACCATCACTAGAGTGTCGCCTTGAGGTTTTGTTCTACATCTGCCAAGAAAATTAAACGCTTTCCCTTTTTGGGACTGTTCTAATTGCTGAATATCATGTATACGCATGAAGTAATATCAGTATTTGAAAGCGGAACTTCTGAAGATAGACTGTTAACTGTAATGTATCACATTATTGCACGGTCGGTCAAAATCAGTTGCATGTAACTTGCTCAAACTGGTTTTATTGCAATTCAAGAGGTCATCTAATTTAACCAAAGCGAATCAGTCAGTAAGCCAAGTTTGAAACTGTTATCGAAAATTGCAAGAATGGAATAAACAAATACGAGATGCATGCATTTCGTTCGCCATAATAACACATGGGTTTCGTTGTGCCCAGCACACTTGATTTTCTCTGTTAGTCTTTCCATGAAGTTAGAAAATAGCCACATCAGTCAAGGATGTCTGTTTTAGAAGGGTACACTTGAACCATTCCGCAAATTTCAAATGTTTCGATCTATTCGATTCCCTCACACCTACCCCACGGGAAATTTCGTTTGGGCGGAAGGAATTGAGAGACAGCATGCATGGTATGGATGAATAAGTGTGAAAGAGCTGCCGAGATAATTTGCGAATTGAGAGCCGGGGAGTTGATGATACAAGCATTTTCACATTATCCCTCAACAACTCCGTGGCCATTGGCTTCTTCCCGAACTTATTTGTTCTATTCTGAATCCATCCGGTTTGAAGAAAACGCTCCGTGCATTTTTTCACTGTTTAAACAAACAGTGTTCACTTTAGATCGAGATGCTTGAATTCTTCGCATGTTGCCAGAATCCTCAGACCTGAAGCGTTGAGCCAAACCAAATACCTTTTGTCACTGTTCTTTAAATCCATCTCGCCACGACTGATAACTGTGACTTGTTTTTTATCCAGGAACACCGAAAGGACAAAACCAAGTGATCCGCTTTCCTCACCGAATGCACAGACCATTCGGGATGTGGTGTGAATTGGTCTGTGAGTTGTAATCAGAGTTTGCCATTTCACACAGTTTCATTGGATAAAAGCGCATATGAACCACGGTTGAAACTTTTACTCGGCGGTGTTTTAGGTTTAGTGAATTAATCTTCTGGTATGTAGTGGTCACGCAGCCACCACTTTTGAATTTATCAACTACAGTACTCTGCTATAAATAAATTTTATTCAGTGCGCTTTCTTAATTAAGTCTCCCCAATTTGACAGTGATCAAGTGGAAAAATTTGTACACTTAAGCCCTTTTGATGGAATTTGTAAACTCCTCTGATATTTATTGTGTAAACTTTGAAAATGTAATTGATTTTCTCAAGTGTATCCTGGCAGGAGGCTTAAGCTTATTGACCTCTCCACTAGCTGGAGTCAGGACATAGTCACACTGAAACAGACCAGCACTGACCATAACAAATGTCAAGTTCATTCTCCAGTTAGACCTCTCCGACCGACACGCGTATCAGCCAACACCCTCGTCTATGAACACCAAACATAACTAACCTATCATCCGCCAGTCTATCCGAAAAACCGATTTAGAATACAGCTGTTCTGATCGATTAACTGATGGATAGCTCCCCAATTCCCCTACAATCGAACTCACTCTTGAAATAAGGTACATGCGATGATTGCATGCCTTCACTTGATTTCATTTGTTTCCCAAACTAAACATGATTTTCAGTACTAGGTTTATCAATGCAGATGACAAGCTAAAACGTCATAAATTACACGCTAAACCTATTTAATGTCCACATCTCCACAAGAATCATATATATTCTTAGAATTCCCGTAAATGGAAGGTGTGTCGAGCTTCATTCCACACAGGCAACTGGCTTCTCATAAGTTCTTATCAAGGGAAGAGGAAGACTTTCGCCAGCTGCATTTCATCAGGCAAAAAGTGTTACTCCTCCCTTGGATATTTTTTCCGGAAGATACAACACGATAGTTTTCTAATATCCTCGCTGGTAAAACTGAATAGCTTAGTTCTGTTTCATCAACCTTGAGTATATATTCTTCGTTATAGTCTCAGATACAATCTATTAATCTACCCCAAATATCATTCACGTCTGTCATAGATACCTTTCGTCTTGCACCTCAAATTCTGAGGAACGTGTGTTTAATCACTACATACTACATCCAGACAGATGTTTGAATACTTGAGCCATCCTCGAATGCTTTGAAGTCCATCTGATATGAAGTAGGAATGGGAAGCGGACAGGAAATTCGGTCAAAAATAATATCATTTTGAACGAAGAACAACACTGCAAGTGAGCAAAATTCAATTCCAGAATCATTTCGCTGCATATCATCTGCTGTTTACGGCAGAAAATAAAGTAGTTTATATACCACAAGTAATGATAATCTCAAATAATCCTAACTCTCTTCCGCTTACGTGGTTACCAGGGCAATATTAGACTGATGTAGACATCCTTCTACTGACACAGCAAAGGCTTTTGGCGCTTGCTTGTTATGGCTGTCTATTCGACGTTGTGCAAACAACCACATGTATCCATTCGTAACTAGAAGAAGTATTTTTGTTCCAGCTTGTCGCGAATGGTGTCTATTGGGCTCGGCATTAGCGGTGAGTGTTGTGTTATTCATAAAGTTTGTTTAAGACTGTGACGCATACCTTCAAAGTTGGTCTAGGCAGCATCAACTTATAATTTTGGAGTGTAGAAGCTGCTCTTTGACGTTCCCCTGTGGGGACCGTCAAGTGTCCGGTGTTACATTGAAAAACTCCCCTCATATCAGATCTTATCACAGGACCGGTGACAAAGATGATGACGACGATGAGGACCACCACCACCACCACAACAACAACAACAACTACTACTACTGCTACTACTATTACTACTACTGATACTAGTAATAATAATAATAACTATACTATCACTATTAATTCAGCAATCACTACACACAATAATGCGCATTTTGGTCATGGTGAAGAGTTTTATTGAAGTGGCTTTCAAAAAGGACTCATGCAATTTTTCAGAGATGCATAATAGTTTAGAACCCAGTTTAGCGAACATACTACTTTGAGTAAAGTCAAACATCGACTTATTGTGGTGACCCAGACATATGTGACCGCATTCCAAGCACGACCAGGCACAGTTTCATATCATCCAATCACAGTTCAGGAAGCTCGGCCAATGGTATAGCAGGCGAACATTACATCCGAGTCAGTACATGTGATGCGTCGGCGCAAACAGTCAAGTGAATGGACGACAGTCCTTTATTCAAAGATATGGCTTATTAACTTCGATAAAGCACGCTCTAATCCTATCATTAAAGATAAGCATTTGCTACTATCAATTCTTCGTGTATTTCATTGGTATCCGCATTTCGGGTTGGAGCCAATCCAGTTGTGAACATTACGGTACGGGTTCTTGTATTCCGATATTCAATACTATTCTGATTATCACACTTATCTACTCAAATCAGCTTGGAATGAAAACAATTAATTTTTTTAATTTGTCTTGTGTTTTATGTACCTATTTGTGGTTTTGTATGTACCGTCGGTGAATATAGTGTTCTTTTCTCTAACTCTTTACTGTAATAAACTGCGTTTTTTAACTGCTTATCGTGGAAGGGATTTTCAAAGAAGCAAATTCAAATTTACGGGTGACTGAAGGAGGATCTTAATTTAATTAATTGATGAATTTTCGTCTAGTGCGGACCCAGGAATATATGAACCAAAAACCTGGGAAGAATGATACACCCATTCTGATCTTGGTTGGTCTCAACCAACAGTGTAAATCAATCGACTCAACTGGGGATCAAAGCTCAGACCACCCAGAAAGGGAAACAAACATAAATAGATATTGTAAAACAGTGTGATTAGCAAATCGATGGTTAAGTGGGTACTATGGTTGCGTTCTACATGTGGGGTTCCATGTTCAGTTCCCAATAGGGTCAATGGATTCGCACTGCTGATGAGGCTAATCAAGATGGAAACAGTTGTACAGTGCTTCTTATATTTGCAGTTTACGTTTTCATTATTCCGTTTACGAAGAAATTCATAATGAAATAGAAATAACTGTTTTAATATTCTCATGCAACGGGGTAAGTATATTCCATATCCTCGTTTCGGACAATGGAGGTGTTAGGAAAACGTATGGACAGATACTTGTTAGGTGCATGCATAACGGGACACCAATGACAGGTTTGAGTTTACTTGACGATAGTGTCATTTGTAGTCACGGTAGACACGATTGCCATTCGACCGTTTTTCGTTTAAACTTGGAAGCAAGGCGGGAAACCACTTGGCCCAAACGATATGCAGAAACACACACAAAGTAAATGATACCAAGAGGAGTCTAGGAGACAGTGTGGTACAGTGAAACAGAATTACTATATAAAATCACTGAAATGAGGTAAGCCCTTTCTCTTACAGAGTTTTGAATACTTGTCTAAATTCCGGGCGCAAGGGGTTCATCCTGTTTTTGAAGGACCACATAAACTGCGGCAATTTGGATGGTTGCGCATTTGTCTGCTGGACTGACACTTCTTTTGCTCATCACCATTTAATTCATGTGAATTGTAAACATGCACTGTGTATACAACTGTGTCAGTCAGCTCACACCGGAGCTGTCCAGAATTGCCAACTGCAGTTGTCTTCAACGAGAGTAAGTCAGTCAGTTTATTGGGAGAGAACAGAGTTCACGGATGGTCAACTATCTCTTTTGGTTACTGTCGGGCCAAATAAACCGAGAGAGCGCACGCGCGGGGGAGGAATAGAACGTAATTGGATATAAGAACGGTAAGTTAGTTAGCTGCTTAAGGAACCTATCATAGTAATTAATTCTGCTAATATTCTTACACGTAACTTTACACTAACTGGATGTTGAAAACCAATCAACATTTATAGCGTCAATAAATCAACGACGATGCGCGAATCCAATATGCACCTTAGGTGATGCTACTGGTAATTGATTTAATAATTAGCTTCTATTTCAACTGCGATAAGTACAGGCAATAGGAAATTTTATTGTGTATTTGTTCGATTGAATGATGTGCGCGTTCGTTGAGGAAAGCGCACCCTGAATAGGGTCCAGTTATATAGTTTCCAGAGATATTTTCTTGTAATTGAATTTAGAAAAAATCATTAATCTGAATGAGACGATTAGTGAAAATCTTTCAGGATATTGTTTCAAAGTTCGCCCTATTATTCATCTCTTAATTAGAACGACTTGGGGTTCAACATGAGAAAAAAATACTTGTACTTGAAAAAGGCAATTAGGTGAAATAGTCATATAGTTCTACACTCAAAGGCAAATTTTTTAGCTGATTTTCTTCATCGATTTAAACCTTGCTGTGTCAAACCTCAGAAGGGGTCAACCACGGAGTAGAAGAAATCTACTACTCAGTTGGATCGACGGATTCGATGATAAAACCCAACCTGGTCGAAACAGCTGCCCTGAAGTGCTTTCTAGCTTTTCAGTTCACGCTTCATTTGCCATATACACGACGAATTTCCCCTCTGAAATGGAATCAAATCCTCCATTACTCACATGAAATACTATATATCTATTGAAAACGTTAACCAGGACTAACGACGGACTTACGGGCCCCGATAAGATAGATGTGATATTAAGCTGACCGGCAAGATAGCGGCTTGACACTAATCTTGGGTGGTGGTGATGGCAGGGTTCGAAACTCAAACTTTAGGGACTAGAACAGGTTTTAGTCATTTACAGACTATTATGGCCAATGCTAAATAACACATGCGGACTAGTGAATGGAGGTAAAATTTTTGGTAACTTATGAATTAATAAAACAAGACTGTCGTAGAGGACTTAAAGTCAGAAATTACAATTTTCAAATTAAAAACCATCCGGAAAGAAGTTGGTAGTGATACAGTGGCTTGTAAGTGAAAATGGAGGGGTGGGACTGTGATTTACGACTGAGTGTGAACTACTATGAGAATAATTAATGTTTGTGAAAAATCTTAATTACGTTTTCGGGGTGATATTTTCGTTTTGAAATTATTTTTTTTACTAGTGAATAAACAATTGAGCGAAAAATTCATTTGCATAGTTTGAAGACTGTTTTCTTTCCATGAGTCTGTGAATAAACACAACGATGGTTTAAGGACCATAAGGCGATAGATGAAGAACTGTCAACGGCTGTTCCAACATCAATAATTCAAAATCTATCCATACCGGTTTGAGCCTCAAACGAAAAAGGTAA
>UZAN01043530.1:14788-31346 GCA_900618425.1 Echinostoma caproni
TACGTGATCAGGAATTGGTTCAGTCGCAGTGTGATAATTGTCATTGAGAAGTTTTGCAGACACTACTTGTTTGCCCTATTATGCAAGCAAATGTCCGGAATTATTCATCCATCGGTTCCTTCAGGATGTGCACCCATTTTTTATCACAAAGACTGTTGAATGACTGAGTGTAAGTCAAAAGTAAACAATTGAACGTTCATTCGAACGATTTTTTCCCAAGTGTAACGTTAAACATTCAGTTCAGTGTCAAATAAACAGAACTTGAATTTACCAATGCATTGCCTCTTAGGATTGTATTTCTATTTTATTTACATAAAACTAATTACCGGAAAACTACATTTATTGGAAACAAATAGTTCATTTGACAGTAAAATCAAACTAATTGATATTGAAAATTAAACGCTATTCGTAATCGTCTGTGCCATTCACTTGTAGCTTAAGTACGTGATTTGATCGAATAATTTGTCCGTAAACCCCAAGCAGATGTCTTGCTAGGAAAAACACAGAATGCACCCATTTCCCTTGTAAACTAGTCTACATGCCTGTCTGCCAGTCATTCATTGGTTGCCCGACCGCATGTTTGTACGTCTGCTTTTGTTCACTTTTCTCTCGGTATCCCTGTCCAAAAGGCTAACCTTCATTAGTGTTGGGGAAGGGCTGGGCACAAAATCGAATCCTGTACATGGCCGGCACGTATGCGACACAGGACGCCCACGAATCTGTGAACAGCACCCATCCGGTACTGGTTACCTATCATTCGCCCAGTGACCACCACACAGCACGCGCGAGAGAGATACTGTGGCCTATTCAAACGTGCGTTTGCCCTAACCTATTCAACGCATGGGCACACCTACGCACCCTCATGCAATGCACCATGGTCGGGTGTATCGATTTGGCAAGTGATGCCCGTGATACGCACGGGATTGGTCAATTGGGAAGCCAACCCAACAAATCTCTCAGCCCCTTAAGTCAAACTAAGAGCCAGTGTTGTGACTGCTTCCGTTCATTTCTGTGCTGTGCCGCGCGTGTCGTGTCGTGTCGTTCCGAAGTATTCGACTTTCGTGGTCTACACTTGTTTCTCTCTCGCTCTCGCAAGTTGAACTTAGTGTTGCAACAGTTTTCTGAAAGTTATACCAATTTCTTTGCTCCACGGAATCGTTTGACATCAGTTCACTTTCATCCCAACAAACATGGACGGAATTAAGAAGAAAATGATTGCGATGAAGTTGGAGAAGGAGAACGCTCTTGAAAGGTAAGTACTGTCCCACAATCTACCCAGGTTTCGTCAACAATTGAGTGGTTTTACAGAAAAAGTATGAATGAGAATTCTTTCATCCTCTTTCCTTGACCGTCGAAGTCAACAAGCCTGATCATCTACCCCGTAGCATACATGCATGGATGAAAACACTCTGGAAGTGTGATATCTAATCATTTTGAAACTGCTGAACAACACTTTACGCTTCGAATTCCTTTTGTTATACAATTCCCTGATTTAATATCGTTTCTTTACCTTTCTGATGCGTCTTTTCCTCTCTCTCTCTCTCTCTCTCTCTCTCTCTCTCTCTCTCTCTCTGCCTTCTGCATGTGTGTGCGCGTGCACATATGTTTGTATTCTGCTATCGGGTGTGTGCGACCGATTACAGAGCGGTTCAGTATGAAGCTGAGCTGAAGAAGAAGGAACAGGAACGAGAGAAGAAGGAATCAGATATTGCCGAGTTGAACACCAAATTGAAGCAGGCTCAAACCGAATGCGATGAGGTTCAAGAATCGCTTCAGGAAGCGTTGAACAAAATGGAAGAGACTGACAAACGGGCAACCAATGTGAGTTTGTTATCACCGTATCGTGAGACACCAGTCATATGCGCGTTGTGAATGGTTGTCTATGTATTGATTAACATGCTCGACAGCCCTGTTGCCTACCTTCCAATTATCAGTCATAGAACATATCTCCTTTGTAAGGTACTCTCATGAAACACAACGAGGAACACGAACTAACTAGAATATTGATGGTCAATATCTTTGTTATTACGTAACACACGCATCCAAACTAGAGAATATAAGTTAATATTTTAGCTCGTATTCAGTCTAAAATAAAGTATAAATGAGGAGTAATATCAAAATTTTCAAAGTGACTAGCGCATTCAAATAAAATTATATCAGGTTCCTGAGCACAGTATTTATTTTTCATCATGTATTTGATTATTCTCCAGTGGTACAATAAGTTTAGTGGGAGACTATTTCACTATTTTTTGTTTCAAGGATAACACTTGGTCAGGAAGTAAGCCTAACGTTATCATACTTTATCAATAAACAATGAAGTAATCTGGTAGTTGTGTTCGAAGTAGGTAGGAAATGCGGATTAAATCACATAGAATATTAACAGACAAATTCTGGAGGCATCTTTCTTGGAATATCAACAGTGCATAAATTTTTTTCCGACAGGTAGGATTTGAAATAACCACATATCGAGTTTTACACAATCAAAACCAGCGTCTCGCGTTTGAAGTCTAAATATATTTCTTTTACAGTAGAGGGTACCGAAGTGGTATTAAAAGTCAAAGTTTCAATCCCGTGTCTCCATTTTTCACTATCTTTTAGAAGTTCTCCGAAGGATCTGTTTATCCAAGTAAATTCCTAGTAAATTCCTCGTCTACTTGTAAGTGGCAACACTCGCATTAACAATCTGGAAGTAGCCTATTCTCAGTTCGAAGAACAGGTTAGGCTTAACCGAGCCACGAATCAGGGATAAAATTTAGCTTTTATCGTACACACGGTAATTTATGAGCTTTTTATGTGTTGAAACGCTGAGGTGCAATACTACTGAAGTGAACGTGGATAAATCACGCGACTCTGAGTCTACTATATTCAGAGGCTCGGACCGCGATAGTTACTTGAGAGAAGAAAGCACTTTCGATTTTGGTAGAAAATGACGTCACAAGCCCTCGGATATAGGGTAAGTGCCTAAATATCACGGATCTAATTTTGATTTACTTCATCTTAAGAACTTAAGGTGGGTGGGTACTCTAATTTATTCAATCATGTCAATCCTGTGAGGTTTAGAATTGAATGCCTTCATTCCAGTAAGTAATAATCGCTTTCTATAGGAAAAATAAAAACGCACAAATGTATTTGGACGTTATCTGGAATATCATTGATTATCAGGAAGTCTATAAAATGTGATCGAAAATGAATTGTGGTCCCGTTTTAGCGATTCAGGCCACTTTGAACCCACGCAAAATATGATATTTTAATTAAAAACTGAAGCAGCTAATAAAGTAAGCATGCTCCATAGGAAAAGTCTGTTCCTAGTATAAAACATGATGACGATGTGACACTGTGCAGCTGATTGTATTAAGAAATTCGGCCAACTTCCGACGTTTTTCATTTGTCAATGCCTGTCCGAGTGTTTACATTGTCATTCCAGTACCAACGAATCATCAGGTTTTTCTACTCAGGCTAACTTTTCACTCGGAAGCTCGCATTTTATTTTTAATTATTTTTTTACTTTACAGTACTTGTTGGTATACACTGCCTTCATACTTGAACGCAAATTTGCGTTCGTTCGTCTAACACGTCTAACACAATCACACATGTTCTGGTTTAGTTCGATAGTCACTTGGTTGCGCGAGAACAACAAGAACTATTTAGAAGATCGTCACGACTGATATTAGTTGACTTACTTCAGTTCCATAAAGTTAAACAAGGTGACGCCGACTCTTAGGGATAAAAAGTATAAGCTTTTATATCGCTTACAATGTCATAAACAAGGAAATTGATAAACGTTAAGAACTAGGTCAGACAGTGATTGGAATAAGGTGACAGTTAAAAGTGACTCTGCGAAAGAAAGTATTTATCGTGGTCAAAGCCGCGGAGTCATGCAGCTCTGGGGCATCCTGTTGGTGCTGTGCCAAATAAACGTCTACTGTAGCTCTGTTACGGTGCGGGCGGAAACCCCGACCATTTCCTCTATAGACTTACCCACTGATACTCTTTCTCTTCTACCCCGACTGCTGGAAGAATGATTTCATGGTATGCTTGTGTGGTCAGGCTGTTTGGAGCGGCTTTTGTAACGTTCTGAGCCATAGGGACACTGCGACGCTTGTTGCGTCACGTGCTTCATGAACTAGGCTTATAACGTACAGTCTGTTGCCTAATTACGCGAGCAGGAAAATACACTCAACCAGTAGCACCCAAACTGTCTCTCATTTCAGAAATGATCAGATGCAGAGTAAAAGACAACTAACCCTGGGACCTTCTTCTGATACTGAGCAGTAAACCTATTACCAGAAATCGGGCTACTCGAAAAAGTCGGTTCGCAAACCCGTAAATCCCCGTGAATGGCAGCTCTTATTAAAATGATAACATTTTGGCGCACCTTAGTAGTTCGTTCGTATTTTGGACAAAAATAAGAACTTTATGGCAACAAAAGAGCATGTTTACGCGATTTCGTTGCTCGCAAGTCGGCTTGCGGTGCAAAAAGAACAAACATTTCACATACTCCCGTAAAGCTTGCGTTCCTCAGGCGCCTTTTTTGAAAGTTTGCGCTACACTTGCAAAAGGCAAAATGACGGGCGGGTCTTGTGTCGTGGAGGTTATTAAGAAGAAGCTGTTGGAAATGCAGAACGAAATTGAAAATTTGAAGACTGAATTGCTCACGAAAGACGAAGACATTAAATTGCAGACATCGCTCCGCGAAACTGTAAGCCGGATAATAACTATTTTTCCCATTTTATATTTGAAGGCTGAAGCTGAAGTTGCTGCTATGACTCGTCGTATTCGTTTGTTGGAGGAGGATTTGGAGGTTTCTTCCAGCCGTCTCACAGAAACACTTGCAAAACTCGAGGAAGCAAGCAAAACTGCTGAGGAGAGCGAGCGGTAAGTTTCTGTCGAACCCCTAATTTTTCCTTGCATGCCATCCCCATTTTCCCTGCATGCAGATCCTGTCGAAGCGTTGAAAATCGGTTAAACACTTACGACAAGAATGTAGAGCTGTTGGAAAGGACAGCTATCGAAGCTAAGTTCGCTGCCAACGAAGCAGAGCGTAAATATGAGGAGGTAATAATTGGCTTCACCAATTATCTTTCTGCTTGCAAAAATTCCCCCTTTCTCGCATGGGTTACTCACATGTAATCTTTGATACAATTTTACGGCTTTTCCACTGTGGTTATGAACCCGAATTTGATTTCAGTGAGCGAAAGGACTTAGAAGCCC
Organism: Echinostoma caproni; assembly: GCA_900618425.1. Classification (NCBI taxonomy): domain Eukaryota; kingdom Metazoa; phylum Platyhelminthes; class Trematoda; order Plagiorchiida; family Echinostomatidae; genus Echinostoma; species Echinostoma caproni. The sequence goes on from UZAN01043530.1 coordinate 20,000, forward strand.
GTTCTATTGCTGATGACGAACGGCTCAGTCAACTAGAAGATCAGCAGAAGGAAGCCAAGTACATTGCGGAGGATGCTGACAGAAAATATGACGAGGTAAGGATCATTCTTTCGTGTTCATCATCGAACTTTTGATTATTTGGTTCCAATTCATTATTTCTGGTTAACAAAGAGCAGGTTTTCACAGACTTTGTAAACAGTTTTCGGATTTAATTTCCGTTTCTTTTTCTTTGTAATTGTTTTTTTATATATATTTTCCCCCTTACCCCAAACTGTGTACTTTTAAATGAAATGTAGACTTCATGCCTGCAGAAGTTATCACAATACAATACAATACAATTTCGTAACAATTTTCCGCTATGGTAGTGACAATTTTTCTTATCCCTTTTTTTGCTTCGTCATAGGCTGCTCGCAAACTTGCCATCGTCGAAGTCGATTTCGAGCGTGCCGAATCTCGATTGGAAGCCGCTGAAAGGTAGCTTGTCTGGCACGCCCATCGTCATCGCTGCATCTTCGTTGGTCTTGCGGACACGTCCCCCTACATGCAATGCTCGTACTCATCTAGTGATAGATTTTTTCATTTTATTTGCGATACATGATATAGCTATAATTGTGCATGTTGCATGTGCTTGCTTATCTTGCCATTGTTTTCTTCTTGAGGTCTCCCGGAATCTGGCACTCACGGAGGAGAATTTACACTTGGCCGAAGATCGTGTTGCTGCTGCTGAGGCGTAAGTACTTTAAAAAGTATGCCTTCAACAATTATGTTGATAACGCTATTTTCGCCTGGCTACAAACATGGCTTTTCCGTTCGGTCCATTAGTGTCCACCTGATTGCTGAACCTACCTGTCGGTTATAGTTGGGTGATTGCCTATTGCCTACTTCAGATGCACCTATTTAACTGATTTCCCATGTGGTTCGCCAATTTTCTCACTTCATAAGATCCACGAGCACACGATTGGTCCTCATATCTTCCTTCTGTTGTGGACCCAACCGTGATGCAAGCCCGAGTCCAATAAAATGAATGATTGCAGTAGATGCTTCATTCATTTACTATGTATTTATATATCTACAGTCATTTAATTAGAATACAAGGGTAGACCTGATCGATTTGGAGTTTATTATGGTTATTGGTCAATGCCGTGTCATTATTGAAGTGAGGTCATGTCCACATTTTACTCATGCAAGGCTCGCAATCGATTTCCCAAGCCAATCTACAAGGTCTTCCTGAGCGACGCTTAAAATGATTTTCTCCTCTCCGTTTAGCTTTTCTATCCGAGGTTCCGACCGAATAAAGTAACATTTTATGGAAGGCAGCAGATTACTGCTCGTTTATTTAGCAACCTTGTCCATTCCAGAGCTTTTTTCGGAAATTTTACTTAGTTATTTGTAGCACTGTTGCACTCTTGATGTATCCAATCTTCGTATCTTATTATGCTCATCAACCTTTTCTTTTTACAGGCGAATCAAAGAACTGGAATCAGACCTCAAAACCCTGACTACATCTATGAAGGCGTTGGAAATCAAACAAGAAGAGGTACTTCCAGAGCTATGCATTGTAAAACCGGACAGTGCCCTACCAAATTGATCAGTGATCGTCCTCTGCGTTACCCATATCAATTGGCTGCCAGGCCAAATGCGCGAAGTCCAGATAACGGGATTTAGAGCTATTTAGGTTTTTGAATGCAGGTTAATTGGCATGATCATTCGCTCATTTTTAACTAAGCCTGTTTCTGCCTGCAACCGTGAATGTCAGCTCCCTAAGCCCATTATCTCAGTTTCTACAAGTTGTTTCGCCAACCAGTATTTTTTTCTTCCATTGACCACTGTAAAGCAAAATCGTCGAATTGGAGGAAGAACTTCGGGAGGTTGGCAACAACATGAAGGCTCTTGAAATTTCCGAACAAGAAGTGAGTTGTATATCTCATGCTCATAGGTTTTACGCTACGCGTGTTTGATAGGTTTTCTCGCAGTGTTTCTGATAGTATGTTCATGTGATATTGCTAGCATGTGGAAACCGTGGTGTGAAGCTGGATTTCATCCTATCGGGAGGACGTACACAGACATACCTCAAAGACCAACGGTCGAATGCAGAAAGTCCAATGAAGTCGTCGGAATTTGATGTTTCTTGCGTATCGGAGACATGAATTAAAGATCAGAGTATTATAAGCCATCTGAGTACGCCGGGTCCATCATCGAAGCATTCCCTTCGTACATCAGGAGATGAAGTTCGCTCACTGAGTTAGCGTGGTGCAAGAGTCGTATTAGGCGATAAAACTGAAGCCTCACTGATAGATTGGGTACCCTTCAATACTGGTTTGTCGGTAACGAAACTCCAGGATTCAGTTTAAGTTCGTAAGGACAGCATCACCAAGTGTTTGTTCATTATTTACGAATGCACCAACCAACTGCAGTTCCACTTCACAAAAAGAAGGAATTCTACAACAAACTTACCGAACTCATTCGTTTGAACCGCTACATTGCTGGCAGGTGATTTTAGCGCGCAGGTTGGAAGACTGAGCGCCTCCGAAGACTGTCAACGAAGGTACTTCACTCTGCTCGCCCAACAAACAGACCACAGTGGTCGACTAGTTTAGTTCTGCGCAGATCACCGGCTGTTCTTATCTAGCGCCTAATGTCGACTCAGCTCTCGTCGACCGGCTACATAGTGTTCTAGTTCGACGGGAAAATGACCCAAATAGACCGCAGCTATATGTTACCGCTTGCGTGGTTCCGTACAAAATTGCAAATCCTATTGAACCACCTTCGTTGAGTCGAATCTGGTTAGTGGCTGGACACCCGTCCAGCAAACCCCAATGCATATGCATTGCGAGTTTGACAGCGATCAGTGAAGTTCGCTCCATCAGTCATCAGCAGAAATCGCTTCTTCAGTTAGTTCGTCATCGTCTGCGTTGTCCATCTGTCTGCGCATGTTATGAAGAGAAGCTGGGACAGGAGAAACGCGACATGGTGGGGTAGATTAGCAGTGGGATCAAATTAGATTTGCGATGCCTTCAGAAGCAAACTTGTGAGACCGAACCCCGAATCCTAATGAAACAAAAGCGGCAGATCCCGATCTGGCATGATCAACATAAGGACCTATGGCGGAGGAGGACAACGATCGGTGCTCTCTGTAAGGATGGGACCTGTTCAGTGTACCAAACATTAGAAAACAGAACTCAGTTTTCCCACAAGCTGTGTTCCACTCTCGTTATATAGGGCTGGGGAAAGGCCATCAGAGCCCGGCGATTTGCGATATTGTAGGGTTTGCATCTCCCTGCGGATTTCTCTTCAGTAGATGGATCTGTAGAAACTGATCATGGGACGTGTTGGAGTAGCTGGGAGGAGCTGACTGACAAACAGCTGAACCGTCCTTAAGGGACCAACTCGGTGCAAGACGACGTTGTTGACTGGGGAGAGACATCCCATCAGCTTCACAGATCGTTTCACTTCCCAAGTAGGACCCGGAGAAGAAACAAATAACGAGAATTTCGCATAGTGGAGAACCGTTCCATCTGTGATGCACACTGAGGGTACCATATTTTTCGATTTCAGTGTAGGCTTATATCTTTGTTACAATTCATGCCTTACGCTAGATACCAATCGGGATTATTCAACACACCTCAGGATGCCAGAATACGGCGTTCTGTGCTCGAAGACTTCCATTGCTGTCTGCTAAAATCAGCTCGAGAGGTCTTTGGGTTATTGATGATGCATCTTTGCATCTGGGCTGTAGTCTGTTAGTGCGTAAGTCGCGACAAAAAAAACATGCTGCCTCCACTGGGGCTGCGACTGCTTAATTTGCACGGCACACAACCGACTGCCGACTGGGATGCAATCTAAGAAAGCGGCTTCATCTCTCTCGACGAGATCCGCATCAGCGCCAGTAAGACTAGAAGCCTCAGTAGTGACCTGTATTTGTTGGCTCTGGGGTTACCACTTTGATTCTTCTAGCGTGCTTTTGTTATCCAGCTTGACACTGCTTTCAGTTAGTTAGCTTATGTAAACCTTCCGTGATGGGACAGTCACTGGTGGGTATGCGCAACACGGATCTCAACCACTGAAGATTCTTCAGCGAATCTTTTGTTACATACACCGTGTGATGAACAACAGACGGGGGTAGACCCCACAGTTGTGAAGACTTGTTCAGTGATGAAAACCGCAACTTAAGCCCTGGAACTTGGGGTGGCGACCTTCAGAAGACCCGCTAGGTTGGACGTGGTATTAAACCGGACGAAAGCAAAGCTGTCTACCACCAAAATCTAACCTGTGATGATTCACTACTGTAATCGTTTTTTGTTGTGTTCAAACACAGTCCGAGTGTAACCAGCGCAACCAGACTAACTCAAAGCTATATAGGAAGACAGTGCCCATGTTGGCATTGTAAACTCGATCTTTTGGAAAAAACAGTATGTAGACGTTGCACTGTATCAATGTATGATTTTTAGTGTTGCTAATATCTGTTTTCCGATTTGTTTTCCATTTCATGTTCTCGCGTCTGTCGTTTGTTCAACTGGTTTGGTTTGTATTGCTCCATTTTTGTTTATATTTTCAGTCCGCCCAACGTGAGGAGAGCTACGAGGAGACCATCCGGGATCTGACCGAACGCCTGAAGGCTGTGAGCATCAACTATGCAAGGCTCTCGCATGTATTGCCTGACCCCGATCCGTGGAACGAAATGCAGTTTGCTGCCCCTTTCACTTGTGTTGTGTATTCTGACTATACCCGTCGGTTCGCACAACCAAACTACAGTCGTCGATATGCTTTTTCTCATCCACTCGAACAGAATAGTTGCCGTTTAAAAGATGGCGTCAGGGTTGTATGTTGTTTAGGCGGACACTGCTCCCGTTCATGAAACATCCTTGTGTATCAGCCTTTTGGCGTTGCTTCCGACATGGTATAGTATCACTGATAGGCAGCGATGGAGGTAATGCAGTTGAGAAGTAAAATACCTCTACACTCCATTGGTTGGTTACGAAGCTCCATTATGCTTGTGAAAGACTGCTCGAGAGATGGGGTATATAACTACAGTTATTTCAGATCACGAGGTTCTTTCTTGGTAATAGATTGGATCACACAAAGTAATTCCCGCTTTTCCTTGGTCTGCCCTTCCCTTTCATGCTTGCCTTGCATGTCCTGCGATATCATCTCCCAATATTCTCCTGCATGTGCACTAGTCTGTCGAACGGGAAAAAGCACTAGAAGAACGCGCGGCAAAATTGCGTCAACACGTCGAAGAAGTGAGTACAGGATGAACTATTGTAGTTCAGTTGGAAGCATTTATCAGTTGGCTAACTTCTGTGATGCTCTTTGGGAGACTTGGTTAATGGTATCCGTTCATTGGCCAGGCATTCAGATTGCGCCGGTTTGCGTTTTGGTCCGTAAATGAATCACTTCTAATCAGCATCCTCAGACCTCCGTCTCATTAATCAGCCATACTCATTTCGTTTTCGCACCAACCTCTGGTAGTGTTTCACAAGTAGTGATGAGTCCAATATCCACAATCATTCTACTGTTTAGTCAAGCAGACCTTGGGCGTAAACTAGGGTACTATTTCATTTTCTGTTATGCACAATATAATGCGATAAACTGTTGGATAGATCAAGCCTAGTCAACTGAACCTGTTATTCCTTTATGATAACCCGACACCTTGAGCCCTGGAAAAAACCACAAGGACATCGTGTTGAGTTGGCACACGGTAAAGCGGTTAATCAAGCGTGCATGTAGACTTAACGCGGAGCACTTGAAACTTAAATCGCCTGGCCACCACCACTGACAAGTACTGTACATCTGTCTCAATCTGTTCGACATTTGGTGTATTTCGATTCACCTAACCGGGAGTAAAGTCGGAAACCTCTAAGATAGAACATAAGTGTTCCACCCACTTGATCAGTAATGATTTTCTTTCGATAGGAAATTTATTGAACAACTATCATCTGACGGTAAAAAGAGATAAAACTTATAAATGAAGAGCTTTTTTACGGTCCCCAAGAGCTCCTCTTCCATGGTTTACATAATTCCACTATTTGTTCATCAGTTTCCTACTGTGCTTTTTATCCATCCTGGCGGTCGTTTTTGTCAATCACTGAGCCACTATCATTTAAGAAGACAGCTACCACTATCTGTTTCAACCAAAGTGCATTTTCTCTTCCGGAGCCGGCTGAAAAATCGGTTATCAGAGAGTAAGCCGTCGATGCACTTTTATCGTTCATTTTCCCAAGAGCATTTGTGGCATCTTAGCCGGGGGTATTCGACCTTATCAGAGCATGCCAATGCATGATTTGCGAGCCCCTTTCGCATGGTCTATGCAACCGATCATTGGAAGACATGCATCAAGTAGTTTAAAACAAACGCGATTTTCTTCTTTACAGGCAGAGCAACGTGCCGCTGAAGCTGAGCGACAGGTCTCCAAACTTCAGAATGAAGTTGACCACTTGGAAGGTGCTGTTTACTGGATATTCTCTTCTGTAGATATGTTCCTTTCAATTAGGCATGTTTTTAATCGACCACCTGCATTGGGTCATAGGCGCCGGACTGCATCACTGCCAATTATTTTTCATTGTTTCCATTTGCTGTTAATGCTTGTTTGATGCATGGTATCCTTTCTATTTTTGCGATCACCCTTTGTTTTTGTCACAATATCCGGGTTTAAATTAATCACGAAACTCCGTCACAAGGCCGAATCCCGCGCAAATGCAGCAGAAGCAGAAGTCAGCCGGCGTACCTTGGAAATTAAACGCACTAAAGGTGAGTCACTTCAATGATATTCGTTATTATCCAACGTACAACTGGTGACGGTTCTGAGTTTTCCAACGCATGATAAATAGTGGTTTCATAAACTTGCTGTATACATTTTTAACGCTTTATTGTCGTTTCTAAATGTATCCGCTTGAAAAGGTTTTGCTCGCCGGTGAAGCGAACATTTGTTCTTAATGAAGTGTGCCGTTTCGAGTAAGATTATTCATTTGAGTGATGAGAAATTTAACGACTCGAAACTGATGCGTCTGTTCCATAGTCACTGAGATATACCATATAATAAAGATAATGAGCAACCTGTCAAAGAACGTCAACCACAAAAGGCTTCAATGGTAGATGTGTGTCGGTGGATGAAAGGACAGCGGAGCTGTTTTGGAAACAGATTTTGGCCTCTTACCACATTGGTCCCAGCAGACCAACTCGATGACACTTTAGAGCCTCATAGGTTTACATCGATTTGGCAGCCAGTATCAGTGTAGATATGCGCAATTAAGCCTACTATTTTGAAGAACATCGAAACATTTGATTTTGTTTTTCATAGGGTAATTTGTCTCTTCCCGATTTTTCATGTTTCTGTTCATAGAACAAATCGCTACTGAGCACACTACATACGAAACGTTACGTCGCGAAATGGACACCATGATCAACGAATTTCATTCAATATAGAGCAACCCGTGATTCTTTATCTTGAGTCGTTTGATCGCAGGCACTGGCGCGCGCAAGAAGCTACATACAAAGACGCTTCCTACCGGTGCCCCCAGCACAACCGTGATGGTCGCGATGTGTGCAACCCATTTGGGTCCATCATTTTCTCATCGTTCGTGGAATGCTTTTTATTTACCTCTTGTTTGTTTCTCAGTTCTTTGCTTGTAATTTGAGCTAACTCCATCCACTTGTTCTGACCTTAACTTCACTCTTCAGTAATGCGTGCAGAAAATTGAATAGGATTATTCTTTGCCTGTTTCGTTGCTAGTTTCTTTTTTATTATGACTGGATTTGAACTCCTGCCTGTGTCCATAGCATTATGCATCTTGTACGCATCGCGCAATGCTTGGTCCGCATTTATTCACGCTTACAATCTGACATACACATTCACCCACTCAAACAAGTGCAAACCCCACTGTCTTGCGGCTTTCTAAGCCTTGCTTGCTTGCAAGTTATGCCCTTTTGTCTGTCTGACCGGTTGCTATTTGCTTCATTGTGTTCTCTGCGCGTTTCCTTTTGATTGCTCTCGTCCCATATGCATGCCTTACCTCAGTTGGGATTGTTACTATGATTTTCTTAGTAAATATATTTTACTGTGCAGTGGGTTGGAGAATCAGATAGAGATGAGATCAGACTTTTTGACTCTGGTGTAATTCTCAACTTCTTGGATGATCTTGTTAACTGTTCGTCTTGCGCATTAGTCTCTGTGGTCGGACCAATGTTATACAATCTGGAATTCAAATGCACTTCGAGATAACTTCCGCTGGGGATGAAAGGGTAACCTTTGTGATCGATGCGGCAAGAACTCTGAGTTGCTGCTGAGGTGAAACCTGCAATACCGGTCGGTTTTTTTACAGCTTGAGTTTCTCCCAGATTTCAGTTGTCGATGGTCTGTTTTCAGTCTTAGCTGTGGCGCTCATGGCGATTATACTTTCCGCGTAAATTGTTTGGATTGCGTGCACTAGATAGAAGCACTTGCACGGTAGTCGAAGGGCATGAGAAAATGTCCTGGGATAAATTTTATGCAATGTGGTGTTCGAAATTGTCTTCTTTAGATAAGGCATCAGAAAGGGCATTTTTTATTTAAAGTTCAAGTGTAGGGAATAGATAAATTCTCCTGCCACTTCAGTGAAAAGGGCGCTGAATAGATTATCGAGTGAATCTTAAATTTTATTATCACTGAGGCACTGGGATGAATAAGACCACATCCTCAAGTTCGGTAAGTGGAGCACATTCGTAGGTGAACTGCGAAGAGCCATTAGTCTAGTCCGGATCCCGCATTTTGTAAAAACTTTACGGACTAGTTGATGGTTCGTGATTCGCCAGGGCTAATAAGGAGTTACGGCTTTCGAGGATGAATTGGATAGTTTTTGGTGCCGTTGGATAAGCTGTCTTTTGTAGCTCCCGATATGCGTCATCCACAATTTTTCAACTCAAAGATGGTCGCTTAAATAGACAGCTAGCTCACGAAAATATCAATATTACCTGCAAGACTGTTCAACTATGATCTTCACCTAGTAGTTTGGACTCAGACTAGTGTATAATGTGTGGTGTTATTGGAGGGTGGCTAGCTGTTAATGACTCGGGTTGACTTAAGTATCTTCCATTTGCCAACTGGTTTGAGTTGGCGAGGTATTCTACTGTGTTCCCCTGATTTCCGTGTTGACCGAGAGGTGCAAATCTGAGGTTTATCGACGGCCAGTAGCTGGACTTTCGTCGTAGTTCCGGTTCCGATTGAGTTGGTTGCGAAGAGGGCAATTGTCGCAACTTGTGATCCGCATGTAGTATTCGTGACCCATAGTCCACCCTCCGGGATGGCATTTTGTCATGAACTGGTGGGCATTACAATCATTTTTGCGCCTATGAGTGCTCCCTACTGAGGTCTAAAACCAGGTACTGGCTGGAGTGTGTGACCTAGCATTCTGTTTATTATCCAATAGGTGAAAACTATACAAGAAGAGGCTGTTGATTTTATCACACCCATCTCTGAGTTTGGGTTTGGCGTTTGTTCTAACCCTGGAGTGCTGAAGTGTTATGCCCGAGAAAAACCAGGCCGCCTGATTGAAAATGTGTCGATTCCGGTCGCTGTAGGCTATGCACGCGAACACATCCAGCATCGATATTTACATTTCCAAGGTTTCATTTTGAGTCTCGGAGTTGCTTTATAAAGAGAAGGGACTAATTGGCTTTGAAACGGTCTGACGGTTCCTTGCGTGGCAGGATCTAATGTTATTCTTAGCCAACATAATGCGTCATTACTATTTCTTCCAATCCAAAGTCATTTAGTATATAATGTGTGCTCGTTCTCCGTTCGTTTCACGCATGCATAAACCATATTTCTACTGGCAGTGCTGTTCCAGCGCAGACCCATTATAGCTGGTGGTCCATTGATCGATTACCTCTACTTTTTTATGCTTACTTCTGTGCTGATATTTGTGTTTTCCGTGCAGACGATCTCCTGGCCGAGAAAGTCCGCTACAAGGATCTCAGTGGCGAGCTGGATCAGACTTTCGCCGAACTCACGGGGTATTAGATTTGGACCCAGGCCTTCCCCCGGCCCACTATCGGGATGGGTCTCGATCGTCAGTTTGTCCTTCAGACCGTTTTCTCTTGACTACATTCATTTGGTCGAGCATTCTTTCAAAAGTGGATTTCATCCGTTCGGCCGCACATTCATATGTTTGTAGTAACCTGTGCCTGACTTTCGGTCTGATGCAAACTTAATACGATCCGTCCCGTTCCCCTTCCTCCCAGTTTCTCCATGTCCTCACCACCCACTTTTATCAATTCTGTCTAATCTTTCGCCGAAATCCTTTATCTTCTAGCCTGGAATCGATTAGTAGTGACGTTTGTTCACACGTTTTGATATTTGCTTCCTCATGCGATCAATCCCAGCCAGCGTTCGTTCGACATAAACCTCTTTTCTCCCGGCTCCTGACTGATGGATCACAAGAATAAACACGACCGCAGCTGCTTGACTCCCTCCTCTTTTATCGTGTGTGTACCCGTTTTTGCACGTGCGCTTGTGTTCGCATGCACAGACGTGCACACGTGTGTGCGTGCTTCCACGCGCCGGACAGATTGGCTCCTGTTCATGTGATTGTAAGCCTATCTCTACCATTATTGGTACACATACACACACAGAAAGACAGAAATGCATATACACTCATTTGCACCACAGCGCTGACGTTTGTCTTGCTCTCTCTCCGTCACGGGGATATGTAAGTTTGCGTGTATGGCATAGTTAGATAGGACATGCTGGGTCTTCGTGTCCAGGACCCAAGGCAGCTACTTAGTTGTGTTCAGCATACTGCGCCCACAGATTTCACAATCGATAGTCGTCCGTGTTCTTATGTGTATCGCATGCACGCGTGGATTATTGGTCCTTTGATCGGGCGGATCATTTTGTTTACGAGAATTAGTTCCGACTGCAGATCTGTGCGTGTGCGCACGTTCTATCGGGTCGGACGGTCGATGGCAACACTTTTTACGTTTTCACTCCAAGACCTTAGTAAACCGTCTCGGGAACGGGTCGATTTGTTTCCTCTACTGCACCAGTTATTCGGTTTTTGTTATGTCTCGCCGAATCAGCTTTCAAACGTCTAGTTCCTTATTTTAATCCTCAGACCTCTGAAAATTCGAATCTAACTAGCACAGTTACAGTTCCACAAAATATGCACAATAATCGATATTGGAAAGTTCCGACTACTTCGCTTTGAGTTCAGCGGCTTGTAATAGGATCATAGACTCGGGTTATTCTGGAGCGGTACAGTTACCGTGCGCGTGGGTCCGCCCATCGTCGGGGTTGTAAGCAGTGTTCGAACTCCGTGGGGATGATATATATATATATATATATATATATATATATATATATATGATGTTCATT
>UZAN01043531.1:14351-31566 GCA_900618425.1 Echinostoma caproni
CTCGCAGTAATTGTCTTCTCTCGGTTCGAACGAATTGGATGAAGGAAACCCAATGTTTCACATGACCTTCTTTTATCCATACATGTTGAAAAGATATAGTAAGAGTTTATATATTATCCTTCCAAGCTTTCAAAAGTTAAATCTTCGGCCTTCATCTGGATTTAATTACTGAATTTGTGGAAGCTTGCATTTCAACACTGTTGTTCGGTTGCCCAGGCTTGTTTAAGTTCTAAAAGAGAAAGGATATTTCACATTACATATCGTGGTTCCTTCGGAAAACAGCGTTTCCTTCGAACGAAGTGCAAATATTTGCGGCTCTCTGGCATTGATAAGTACACGGATACAGAGGTCGAGTTAACAATATTTCCCCTGAACGCAAGATCAAGTATGAACTCGTTCACCAGCTAACAGAGATTACATTTTTCTCCCGGAGTGACCATTGAATTCTATCCCCCAATGATAATGATAACCTGCAACCTACAGTTTCTAGTTTAATTAATCGGTTTCGCCGCACAGACTATTATCCTTGATGGATCATTTCTCATCCTCGTTGTATCTTTCAACATGAGAAGATTTATGCGATCTTAAGATATCAGTCAGTGAGACATGTGGTGATAAGAATACTCTATAATTGTCCATGATTCTACAAAACACAGAACGTCATCACTCATCGAGTTTGAATAAGCTTCTAGAACTAAATCTCATTTAACCAAGTAGTTTTATCCAAAAATATTCAGGAATTCCTTGGCATGCAATGTTTGTCCGTCACACAAAACACCAACATATTTGCATAACTTTTATTGCTTGAAGACCTACCACCAGTTCAAACACAACCCAAAGTTTAGTATCCTCGGTGGGATTCGAATCCACGCATGGACGCCGCCTACGCTTTGTACGCGCCCGCTCCACCAGCTGAGCTACGAGGCCACACCGATAGCACTGATCTTCACACATCAGAATTACCCATCCAACTTACGGAGGCATATGGCCTAGGCGGCGTCCATGCGTGGGTTCAAATCCCACAGAGGCTACTGAACTGTTCACAATCGCCATAAAAGACTTCAAATCTGCTAAAAAAGAATTTATACATTCTATTTTGCCTGTTCCCCGAGCTTGGCAATTTATTCTCAAACGTTTCATCCCCAGCCGAGGTGACATAATCAGTGTTCAATAACTACTACAGAATTGCATTGGTTTCTAGAGCCATCCATAAGTGAAGTTCACACAGGCTATCGGCTTTTTATTGCAGTGATTTTTTCGAGGATATAAACAATGAGGCATATGGTATACTGGAAGCAACATTATTCTGAAGATTTATTTTGAAGCAATTTCGGAATCATAGCTTGCCAGGAATGGTTTTCAATAGACAGGTGAAAAAGCAAAGGTTTGCACAAAGTATACTGGATTATCTTGTTACATCTGTACATGCGCATAGTGCAGTCTCTGTGTTCAGTAATATATGATCGGAAATTACAGAACCAAAGACCGAGAACACTGTGATAAAAACCACAAAATAAATAAATGAAGTCAAAAGCAACACCCAGCTGCTACTCGGTTTTCATTTCACTGATTTCATTTTCACTTTCGTTTATTGAATATAAAAAGATAACCTCCCACAGGAAGGGAAAGCGGCAAATCAAAGAGCTGTCGTACAAAGCATAATGGAGAAAGTCAGTTAGTGGTCTAGAGATTCGAACACAAGTCCTCCGGGTTGATAGTTTGGTGACGTTACCTGCTACCTGCTGTGATGGAAAATTAGCTCCCACATGGGAAATCTCAGCAAATGCCATCCTTCATCACAGTGAACCTTGCTGTTTATCACTCAGGAAAGTGAAATTCATCTGCAAAAGAAATTCTGATTAGAAGTGAGTTTGGAACGTTTGCATCTATTTATCGCGTGTTCGGTTTGTTCGGATTTTGATTTATTTTATAGTTATGTCAGATATTACCTCATTGGTGAATCAATTGATTTGTCATTGCAGAAATAGGAATTTGAGTCACAAATCACAGTGAAGGGCTTCCTCTCCACATGCAAAACCGTATTTTAAATTGCCAGAATTTGATTTGAATGCTGAATTATCTACTATCAATATAGCTTCACATTTTCCATTGAAAAGTCAAGAATACTGAATCCCGATGCATCGCCGACCTGTTGGTTTTGTGATGACCATCAACGTCCGTCGATTAAGTTCAATGGTACCTAAGCGATTGGAGGAACTGTGATTATGACTGCGTCAGCTATCACTGGGAGAGGGCATTATGCTAGTCACAATAGTAAATGTTTGAAAAACCGCTAATTCATTCATCGGGAATTGTGTGGAAGTATTGGTAGGCATGTTGTAACATAAACTGTAGGCTGCAGTCAAACGCCCATTTAATAACCGACAGCTTGATGTGGTTGAAACTCAAGGTGTGTCGTTCAAAACATGAGACGTTAATGTTTTTTCTATGCTCCTAGTCCGTGTACTGTTGTATCATTGGGGAATAATATACTACAAATATGAACTCATACATCTATAGTCATTGATAATTAAGGATCCCCTTGGCATCACGCCTGTCCAGAATAACTCCCATTTTGTTTTCAGTTGCAGTCTGCCGAATTCATAACAACTAGGGTCACACAAAGCCGAAGAATTGTTGAGTGTTGTTCCCAACTGTCAAGTAGGTGACCTGATCGCGGTGGAATTCTGGAGCGTAATCTGGGAGAATGTGTCAAGTGGTGCACCAAAAGAAATTGCAAGTGTCCCTTATGGGTAACCTGTAACAAACTAGACTTGGTGGAAAACGAACAAACGTGAACGCATTTGAAATTTGAACTATTTCGTTTTTCGCCTGTTCGCCGAGCTTGGCAATTGGTTTGATGATGTCACCTGCCCTGATGACGGACACTTTCCAAAAAAATTTCCAAACTCGGAGAACGGGCATTAAAGAATTTTGTTTGATCAACGAAAACCGATTTTCAATCATATATCAGCTGTATATTTTGATTATTGTGAAAAGTATTGAACCATCATCAATGCAAAGCAAAACGTTTTTAATACTGAATGCTGTGTACTGGGTGTTTCGATGGAATCACCATGGAACTGCTTCCGACAGACATCGCATCATCTTAGTGGAATGTTATCAAAAAATAATGATCTGTAAGGGTCAACAAGCAAAAGCTGTTTCGCCTTTGTTGTGACTCACCACCAGTTTATGAGGTTATTTGGAAAATCCATGCGCTTACGTGTTCACCGTATTGATTCAATAGTGCAGCTGTTATGCACAACTTAATCTGATTTTCAAATTACTAACCAAATAAATACCTAATCATGTCCAATCCCAGTTGAATCTTCGTTAGCCTTTGATTCAAGTTGGGATCACGTGACGCGCTTTTCTTTCAATATAGCCCTTGCATTTGTTGCAAGCCTTCAGCACAACCCATTGACTTGATCGTTGCAACTGTCATTTGCAGCCTGAAATTGATTCTGTTGGTCAGTTCCTACCAGCTACTTAGCTAAATTTCGATGAACGCTTTACCTTGGTCGACTGATTGCCTGGGCCTCTGAATCTGACCCTACCATTTTATGTAACAACTGCGTTTCAGGCTTTTTCCATTACACTTTACCTATGGATTTGTGTTTGCACTAACTACTGTGACCCCGAAGGTAACTTACAACGGGATTAACTAAACCTCCATTAAGGTTTTCACAATTTGCCTGTTTTTTTCTTGTTTCGTGAAAAATGAAATTAAAAGGACCAATGGAAATGCGATTGGCAAACGGAGAAAGCAACCTGTTGTCTGGAAAACCGAGCCACAGACACAAAACATAAAGGGCACTGTATTTTATATCATTTTGCCATCAAATAACTTCTCAATTCTGTGGCCTCCCGATTTATAAGGTAGAGTAATCTGACACTTACATGCTACTTTTTCAAAGATCCTGGCTGCGAAAATTGGTGGTCAACGAATTGGCCGTGATTGCAATTTTTGATTTAGTTTACGCAAATAGAACCCGAGATAAGAAAAAATAGTGATGTCATCATATCTGAGCATTAGCTGTGATGAAGCTTCGTCAGATGCTGAAAAACTCGCTGCGCATTTCTTGTTTGACTGTGGAATATAAACCACGTATTCTCTGGCGCCGTTCTCCAATCATCGTTTGTAATCTTACCGTAAAATCTGGACGCCGTCCTGGTTAGCTATCTGTCTTCCTGAGTGAAATTTATCCAATTTTATTCTAACATACTACCCCATCTTGCATTACGTTTGCTGGTGATCACAGCAGATAGGATGCAAATATTTGCCATCGTGTGTTTGTCCAGAAAATCATTCGATTCTCCAGTTGAAATGATGCCACTTTAATCCACTTATTCGTTGATGAGCCGTCCTTTTCCCTGCCTTAAAGCGTGAATTATAGAAAGTAGTTTTAGCAACCGCGTGATTAAAGTTCTTCTCACGCAATATGGTAAATGTAATTCACAAATCTTCTCTAAAACCAATGCAAGTATGATATTTGAACCGCAAAACAATCAACCCAATTTAATGAAATCAGAACCGGTGGTTGTGCGCTCGGACTTGCAACTACCTTTCGATCCCAATGTTTCAATCTCCTGTGAAAACCTCACAAATTTTCTCCACTTTTGTTATGATGTGTGCTGTCCTCCAATTCGAATGCAGCAGACAAAGCGGTTCGTCTCAGGCAGACTTAAATGGTTGCGTAGGCTGAAACAGAGTGCTTATCACTCAAGAGATAAGCTGACTGTCGAATCTGTCACCTTCCGTTTCAGAAGCGAGGTAACCTATCTAACTGAACTGTACGTTAATACCGTGCCACGGGACAGGTCCTGCTGTTAGCTATAAGACCGTCTGAACTTGTAACTTGGTATTTCAACTGAACTCACTGTCATGTTATATCAATGATCTCAATGAATCTCTTGCTCCAATACAATATTGTGCTAGGATTACCGAGACTAAGTACAGCTTCACTTGATTTCCATCCTTCTGTGGCGAACACAGCAGGGAACGTTCTGAAGGTATTGTATACTGTTGTACTATATTATTGTATACTGTCAGTTGCGAAAATTCCCTCGGTCCAGATGGATTGTGCCAGTTATCTCAAAAAGAGTTGCAAACTGTCGTGTAAAAGTAGTTCATTGCTTTGTAATGTCTGTCTGTCAGGAATGTAGATCAGATAATACATGATGTGCAACACAGGTGTGCATAAGAAGGGGAATGGTGGAGGTGATCGGTCAGTTGCGTCATCGTGGGAACTACTTAGGAATTGTGCGAATTATTACGAAACCTCTTTGCCGTTCTATTGATCATGATGATTCTAGCCAGTCTGCTTAATTCAAGCATTGTTCTGACGTAAATGCGGTCGCCTGCCTTGCACATTTCATTTCATTCATGATCGACCAATACGTTATTCAAGGTTTTCGTGGTTTATTCATGCACCAGCTTTCGTCTTTGAGCACAGCCCTGAGTTCTTACCGTCAACATTTCACAGATGGATAATCTGTTCGTGATTTTCATTCAGCTGAAAACTGAGGCTTACATTCATGACATCGTACAGCAATTACCATTGGCCAAGACTAAATGCTCTGAACGACCAGATGTTTGTATACGTGTCGTTTTATTCTGGCACCTCCCAGTCGCAAACGTATTGAGAACAACTCACTAGCATACCCTTTGAAATCTCATTCCCTTGGTAGAGCGTGAAATAGTGTGTTTACAGAACATTATAGAATAAGTTATGATCAGTTCAATTGTGATTGCTTGACATCGACATACCTTTTCTAATTGAAATTATATTATTGAATATATAGTGATTTTCACTCACGGAGGAACAATCAAGGAAACGGTTTCCATACAGCACAGAAAATAAAGAAAGTCATGGGGGTGGGGTGGGGTGGGGGGGGAGTGGTGAGTGGTGTTTGGGTGATGAAATTTGTGATCCCGACGCAGAGGTGTGTTCGTGACTATAAGCACTTGACCACCGGTTTTCCAAAGCAAACCAAGCATTACACGGAATCGCGTCATTTTTCAAGTCGATCAGATTATAATTAATTAATTGAAGTACGTGCTAAGAGGTGAGATGAAACCTGTCCTTTGGTTGCTCGGTTTGTCCATCTGTGAACTGATCATCAAGGGGCGATGGATATACTCAGTGGTTCGTATGTGCGCGTTTCTTATGAGGGTTCTGTGCCCTCATGGTTCAGGAACACATTACTGAGTGCAGCACTCGCCTTCATTCATTCACACTTGTTCTGGAAAAGCGCTTAAACCGAAAAACATGATCTGAATTCACAAACTTATTCGCTTCCCTTCCTTCACACACACAAACACATACTGGTGATTCATCTATGCGTCCGGTGAGGGAAAGTTGATCTTTTGGCTTTGACCTTCTATAGGTCGCGAAACGTAGGTCACAGATATTGTGAAACATGCAAAGATTTCAAACTTAATCATATATTTTCCGAGATGAAGTTGAATAAGGACCATAACAATTCAAGTTTATCAATTTCCTGAAGTGACAGACGTGTTGGTTTTTTGTCTATAGTAATGAGTACGAGGTGTCTCAAAAAGCAGGAACCACACAATGGAGTAACAGTTTCCGCTGTGGTTGATTTGCACTATTCTCCGATTAAATTGTGGTAAACGGGAAAGTGTAGTATTGTAAACAGCCAATGGACGTAATAATGTGTGCCAGATGTTTGTATCACCTATGTTGATGATCTAGTCACGTGTGACATAACCAATCGGTAAACAAGGGAGCTCGAGAGGATGATTAAATTGCGGTTGCGAGCACCGCTCCGGTTTCAAACCGTTGACAACTGTTGTGACAGGCTCTAGCGTTCGGAACCTGGTTGTCACTGCCCAACTCAGCAGAACCAAAAATACAATTAATATTCCATTTCGCCTGTTCACCGAACTTGGCAATTTGTTTGCCTACGGTTCATAACCGGCCTGGGTAACATCATCAGTGCTTGTGAAGTGGCAGTGTTTTGCTTGTACCCGTTCGTTTATTTATGTGTTCCTCTCGACCGACTGTTTTTTCTCCGCGTTTCTCACTGTGTTCGACTCGGTTTGCCTTTGAACTGGTGCGAGGGAGTGCGGGTGGGAGGGGCGGAGGTGATCCTTTCGTCCTGATTGCGGTTTCGGTCTGTTCTCAGGTCATGCCGCGACCCATTTTTGTTACGTCATTTGATCCTTGAGTTGCATTGGCATGTACATGTACATGTATATTTCAAAAACGTCCTTATTGTACGGTTGGGTAGTTCTTGATCCCGATTTTCCGTCTGTTCTTTCTTTCTAAAATGAACGGCAGAACACTGCTACTTTAAAGCCCTGATGATGTCTACACGCTTGGTTGTGAAACGTTTGCAAACAAATTGCCTAGTTTGTTGAACAGGCGAAATGGGATTCAGTTCACCCGAGGTAAGAGAATACATTTTAAATATTTTTCCAAAAATTCTTATTTGAAACCAGTGTCCTGAATATAAGTCAGTGATCAGTGAGCTTAAAATCGAACCCTTTATTTCGAGTATAAACCGTCATAGCCAAGGTTGTTGATGCACTTGGTTCACAAGTCATTAGCTAAACCACACAAATTTGAGTATCAATAAATTATCGTTGATTAGATCCTAAAAAACAACATCTCCCTAAGAGTATAAAATTTGAGATAATCCATTACATTGTTCACAGGCGCCAAGCTCTGTTGGTACTCTCAAGTGTGGGTTTAATTCCAAGGGAGATAATTATTTCCTCACTTGGTAAATGCGTTTACAAGCGATGGAAAGATTTGTGACGACTGCCAAAGAGCAAGGCTAAGGGTTAAGCATTTGAAGTCCCCACCCGAATGCTCGCGGCTTGATTCAAGACAGGGACACCACAAATGTGCATTGCGGACGAGTCCCAAACAGGACGAAACGGCTGTCCATTGCTCTTCGCCTGTCAGCAGAAATCTTTCAGTCGCTAAGAAGCGCATTCAACAAGTGGGGAATTAACTAACTCTCAAGGGATGAAACCCACATCCATGACCCAAAACGGTGCCTGGTTCCTCTTAAGAATTGAATGGATTATCTCAAATTTACTAATCCTAAAGGCCTAAGCTATTCTCACACTCGACGGTGTAACTCCAGGGTAAGGGTTTTATTTCCCGACCCAAATGGTTTCAGGTTGAAGCAACACAGGGACCCAATATGATGTACAATGTATCACAAAACTTTCCATACCTGATTTCCCTTTATTTTACACGCGATCAGAGTGGATTTTATGAATATCAGTCTGACTCTGATGCAATTGATGGTTGACCTACCTAAGCTGCGAAATCCTTGGTGATCCCCTCCGATGCATCTTCGCCTCTGAAAAGGAGCCTGAATAAACAGCTTACTTTTCTGCTCACTTTGTATGTCGTCTTCGGTCTCATGTCTCAATGAAGATCAATGAATTTAGCAGGGATTCTGTTTCCCGAGAGTATTTGAATAATCGTCTAATAGTATATCACAATTGTCGTTAGGGACACTAAGTCTGGTTCAGTTCATATTCAACCCAATTAGTGATTCGAAAATCTTACATGATTCCGTCTGATTCGTTTACACAGTCATTTGCGGACTTTCCAATCCATTAGGTAAACCTATTTCGGTTCAAATAACGTAATCAACCGCACGGAACGGATCATTAACTAGCATCAACTGGAAGTTCGAAGTTATCAAGGCAGATTGGAGACCGAAAATCCATTGAATTAGCCTGTTTTGAAGGCCATCAGTTTGTCTTTCAGACATTTGAAGAAATACGGCACGTTGGATAGCTCATGTTCAAATTCAGCAACAATAATACAGAATGCCGTAAGGATCCGTGGTCTCGTCTTGGGATGCCTTAGTTGGATCACAATTGGTAAAATTTGTCGTTAAGGAGTATACCTTTAATCTATATAATTGGTTGGAATTATTGTAACACAAGCACAGATCAACCTGAATGGTAGTTGTTTCAGGAGTGTCAGGTATGCCAGTGACAATGGGTTGAACACGGGGCAACGAATTCGAATTCGGATTTCGGGACTTCAATGCACAAGTTCTGGCATAGTGAAAATATCTTCATATTATCTAACGCTCTGATTATTCTGGTTCAACATTCAAGCCAAATGTGTTTACCGCGTATGATCATGACAAACAGAACTCATTTCATAGAGATCATCTTAGTAATGATTCTACTTTACCAGAACTACAGTTCTGTAGATTACTGGCATAAATATATCGATCAGAGATAGATTATTTAACTTAAAACAAACACTGGCGCGTCCATCACCTTTTTTACTTCTCTTGTTTCTCTGAGAATTGTGTCAGACAGTGGTGCATAAAAGACGAATCGATAAATGGCATGGAGAGGAAACAAAACTTTTCCGGGATAGATCGACATTAATTTATGCTTAAAGTGTTCAAATAATTATTCAATATTGTGGGTTATGGTAAACAAGACCAACAGAACGGGACTTGTGGGAAAACATTTAATCAATTACCTCACTGTCACTCCGTGGCAGAAACTATTTTGAGATCGAGTTAGAATTACCCGTTACATTTGGACAAGATATAATTATATTGATTTTTCATCATCGTATACATCAGTGATGTGTGAAATGATTGTGATGCTTTACTGTCATTTTCAAGTACTCACACACAAACGAGCCAAAGACACTTGAACGAGACCGTTCAAGATGACCTCCAAGCCGTTTTGATCACTAGCTTGTCGACCTATTGGACAAGTATCCGAATCCCACCACGCCCCCAAAATTACTCACAACTATCTGAAGCTGAGACTGGTCCACTCCGCTATGCACTAAACTTTGTTCACTCACAACGTAAGTTTCTTTTCTATACCGCCTGCCATTTATCGATACCAAAAGGTTTTTCCAGTTGTAGAACTTAAGCACCAGATAAAGTTTTCAAGCAATTCAGGGTTACAGTGAAACACGACTACCGGAAAATTTCTCTGCACCACATATCAAAAACAGTTAAAACTATATTCTGCACCCTAATCAAGTGAGTTTTTTTCAAGGTTGAATAAAACCTTTCAAACGGAATTTGTAATAGTTCTATAATTCAGAGAAATTTATTTTCTGATACCGGTGTTTTTATTACACACCAATGTGTGATGAACAGCACTCGGGGCGGATGACCTAGTAACGAGGACATGCTGTTCAATGATGGTAACCCACAACCTGATCCCCGGGACCAGGATTACTGAACCACATAAGGCCCCAATATGCTAGCCGTATTATAGAACCGTGCAACAGCAAAGCTGCATACCACCAAAGTCGGGAGGAGGTAGTGGGGCTCGAACCTTGAACCATAGGGTCCAAAGCACGCCGGCGATAGCGACTAAACCACTGCGCCAACACCACCCAAAGGAGAACGTTGGTCAAATATCCATGCTGAATTAGTTAAAGGCGTTCATAATGCTCTATCTGATTACCTTTAAATAATGTTTTACAGTTAAAACGTTTGGCCATTATGCCAGTGATATTTATATTGGGGAGGTAACGACAGGAAAGTGGTGTACCGCAACACGCATAAACGAGTGGTGAAAATGGGGCAGATAAGACGGAAGTCAATAAAATATAAATTTTTCTTCTCTGCGTCTGGCACATCGAGCATTTCAGGCCTTTTCATGGATCCGGCCGAATCCGTTGAACTTCAACACCATTTCTTTGTATATTGATCCACTCGAAGCGGGATAAACAAACCGATTCGTCTAGCTTATTTTTCGTAAAGTTTGAGAATGGGAAGATCTACTTATTTTACAGGAAAGTAATTTGTACGCATTCATCGCCTCCCGTTGTGTTACGTTGTTTGTAAATTGCGCTTGTGATGATACTGACCAATGCAGTCACACAAAAAGACTCGCGTCGTGGCTGACTGGATTATCAGTAAAAATCTGTTTGACCAGGTGATGACTTAATTTGCCGTGATCGTTGTTTTCGTCGAATATTTCCTATCAAGATAACTTGTTGCCCGTTCTCCCGTCAACATTTCCCGTACGTTTTGATGTCAGCTATTGAAATAAGAAGTTGCGTACATAAAGATGATCGGGAGAAGTTGCCTAATCGAAATGAAGTTAGTTCACGGTCAACTGCAAATGAGTGTACTAGGTGAGATGCATTCGTCTTGTCAAAAAAANCCAATCTACTGGCGTTTTGGTTACGGTGGAGGTGCACTCCCCATGGAGTTGTTAAATATGCAAACAGACATCGACACTAACATGACCACTGTCGATCCACGAGCATCAATCAAATTCTTGGTTAAAGGTATATAAATTGCACGCAGAATACAGCACTTGTTAGGAGCATCACATTGAAGCTGTAGCCTAACCCACGTATTGAGTTACTAACGGGTAAATTTGCGAGATTGGCTGAGGTTTGGTGCTGGGATTTGAGTGAAACGTACCGCAGAAAATATGCTCACTTCAATGGACTGAAGTGGAGCAACCTTAGTGGACGAACTGGACGGATAACGTATATTTGAACTTTAAGGAACTTGAAAGACACAATGATGCATTGGGTTCCAAATGAGCGTTCTTTTGGTAGATTAAACCAGTGTGTAAGTGTATTGCTCGGCATGAACGCGGAACTGGAACCAGAACTACAGTTTTACTCCAATTGCCAAATCGTGTTGAATTTTCCCGACATCAGGATGCAAAAAAATTAAACAAAAGTAACAGCTTTATTAATAAAAAATTAAGGGTATTAGAGAGTTCATGCAAATCAATATTGGTGCTTAAGTCATACTGCACTCGTATATTTCTCGTCATGGGATTCCTTTTCAGTCCTATTGCTTCTGATCGGTTCATAATATTGACATTGAATTCATCATCCTCAACTCGAGCTCGCAGCTCTTTGGCTGTGTTGGTGGGTTGGTCGGGTGTTTGGTTGGTTGGTTCACCATACAAAGTCATGCATATACTGCCAAAAAAGATGAGCAATTAAGCACTCGTTGGTTTCAAGCAAAACCACTAGTTGATGAGGAAAGGAGAGCTTTACTTTCAGACAATTCTGACTTTATGAACGCGTTTAATTATCTATTGAATTGAATACAACTGCACAAAGAATTATCGAGAAAGAGGAAGGAGCATAGTTAATCAGTTAACTTCAGAGGTAAACAGAACTGATGGCATTTGATAGCGGACGCGAGTATAGAACTCGCTCCAAGGGGATTCTAACTGACTGAGCATCGTCTCGTTTCCAGCATGGCAATCATGTAATTTGTCCTGTAATCACTTCATTTTCTCATCTAAACATCAATGTGAGAGTGTGCTCGTTCTTTCACATTGGAAACGCAGCAATGGTTTAGTCAGGAGGTTGGTCCTGAGGGAAACGTTTCTCAAACATATCTAGCCGTTGCGATTCTGGAAGATCAATCGGATACAACCGGAGCGATGTTCTTCAAATTGTTTGCGTTTCTTCTATTATAGAAACGATAATTCTGCATGTGACATATTCGTCTTACTACATAGCCAGTTTCTAGGTAACATATGACAGATACATTAATATTCTTGCTCTACAATATTCATGAAATAATCGATATGCTTGCGCTTTTCTAATCTTCGCCATCCAATAGACGGGATTGCAGATGTCTAAAACGCCCGTTGATAATACTTCAGTTTAGCGATATATTGCCGAAAACAAACAAAGTTACATGTGTCTCTGCCTAGAGCGGTCAGTATACACCGCTGCAATTCACACTCAACCAAACCATACACTAATTGTCTTGACACAATTGTCTTCGGACGCGACTAATCCACCACCGCTTAACAACCGTCACCAACACCACTTTCTTCTCTGTCTACGCGGCTCGGTAACCCGAGCAACTGGACTGTTTTGACGCTTTTGTGCTCACACAACTCATGCCTGTGTGTTTAAATTCTGTCTTCTAACTCAATAGGACATCGTGCTTGGGCGGGGGGAGTTATTTGTGAAAAAGGCAGATGAGAAATTTATTCGGAACCATTAACGTTTTGCAACCATGGCCAAATGTGATTCTGTAAAACTGACGTCCGGGAATAAACATTGATCATTTTATTCTGTAGCTATGTGAGTGAAACACAAAGTGATTTTTCGGCGTTTTTGTCGCTGGGCAGAACTACCTTGTACTGGGCCCAGATTTTATGCAAATTCATGCGTCCTAAATTAGATCACCTTTTCCTGTCTGAATCTGGCTCTTCGTTCATCTAACTTTAATCAGGGTGCTCGAACGAAACCTTCTATTATGATGCCGGAGAGAACCAATGACAAGCTTTTCGCTCGCTTACAAGGATGCGGAACGCTCATATTGCGGAATTCAATTGCAAAATGTTTGCCACAACAACACAAAGGATGGAAGATCGGCTTCTGAATGCAAATGAGTCGGCACTATAAGAAACAGCAAAATGCAGGAACCGTTTGTATCGTTCGAAAACGGTAGCCGTGTTCAGAAAATCAGACGAACGTAGACACTGGTAGTGCAGACAGGGTGATTGCACGTGTAAAGGTTCATTAAAAAAATCTACATTTACACAACACTGAGAAACATTTTTGACAATCTGATTTAGGGATTGGAGTAAATATGTATGAGGTCGTTGCGTCACTTTGATTCGCACAAACTTCTCCGATCAGTTATTTTGAAAAACAGTCAACTTTAAGGGAATCTTCAAACTTTGACGCATTATTAGGGGGTTGAAGTACAGTGAATGTTTGGGTGACTAGCCACTGCGCTCATTGGCTCTAATCGGAACGAAGTTACACTGAAGTTGCGAAACCAAAGAGAAAACTTCTAGTTCTGTGTTGTCATTTCGAATGTGACTTGGTGCGAGAGTATGGTGGATCGTTAAAGGGCAGTTTCCGCATTTATGCAAAAGAGCATTGGCTGAGTGCATCGATCATTTCATTTCCTCAGCGCTGATGAATACGGCTTCTATTCCCGCCATACATAAATATATATATATACAACTATCATGGTGATAGCCATGAATATCATGGAATCTGGACCGTATACGCAACGTCATCTCGTGCAAGCATGCGAAACTGTTACATTACCTTGCGGACGAATTAAATCTCCCCTCATTCTCACGCTCGTTTATATTCCTTCCATAAATTTACTTTCAAAAAGGAATTTCATTACAACTTTTATAGGTAGTTATGCATACCTGCTTAGTCCAGTATCTGGTAAACTACAATCATTAAAAATTCTTTTATTCGCCTTCTAGCATAGACATCATGCAAGGCCATTGACGCATTCATTAGTCAAGTTACGTGGGTAATAAATTCGTGAATTCAGAATACGCCACCAATTGTGGTCAGACAAGTTTAGATATTTGAGGTCTTTGCCGGATGATTTAACCACTGTTTATGGCAAAAACTGAAGCCTTACAAAGGTGAAAGTATGCAAATTGAAAGGTCTTCTATCTCAAGAACGAAAAAACACTGTGCTTTATTTTTCATTATTTTTGTTCATATTCATTGCACCTTTCTGTTTAGTACTGTATCTTTCTGAACAATGAGCATCAACAATTTTTACTGGGGAATATTAAATCCCCTGGCAAAATTTTGAACTTCATGGATACAAAAATAATAATAAAGAATCAGGGAAGATGAAATCTGTGGCCCAGCATTTTGCAGGTAGCAAAACAGACAGGTTCCTACTTGTGAAAACGTCTCAGATAGAATTGTGTAAACTGTTCCATTATACCAGTTATACTTAATCCTACCCCAACGCAGGTGCAACATATTGTATTGAACTCATTCAATTGAGCATGTTCAAACAGTTGCCAACTGGGTTTAATACAGAAAGTGAATGTGGTCGACCACTTTAGGTTTTTATAGCCTTCTCATCAATTGGCTTAGCATATGATCGATTGAAACAAGTAGGTCTTTGTAGGAACTAAACCTACCTTTTTTGATTACGCGATAATCATAAGGCGCAACCAAGAGGCACATTACGTAATGAACGAGACAACTGTAAGATAGACCGTGTACAACATGCGTTAAATACATCAATTATTGATTCTACATTTGAAGCCCCATAGCTGACAAATGTTAAATGAAAAATCTGTTAAAGTGTTAATAACACAGCGATGTCGGTAGAGAATTATAGACGCCGAATTTTTGGTTACCGTGAATAAATGTTCTCGGGGCAGGTTTTACAATCAATCGATACACTCCTAACATCATTTGTTTCGCACTCAGTTTACCGTTGAAATTGTATCATGCACACTGAAAAGAGTTTTCACTCCTCGGACAGTGAAATTTATCGGCTTACTGGTATTCCCAGAAGAATGTGTTTCTATTTTCTGAATTCCGTTGCCTTCACTTTTGTTTTGTGAAAGCCTGTCGATAGATGTGATACGCCCTCTTTTTAATGATTGGCATGCTAGTAAACGAAAAAGTGATAAAACCGGCAACTGCTGCTCATTATTTTGTGGTGTTCTTAGATATTTACTTGAGCAACGTACACTTCGATTGAGATTGGTCAAATACACATGTTCCCATCAAGCTTCAGCCAAAACCCGTAATCCTTTAGCCTTGACCCGTAATCCTTTAGCCAAAACCCACAATCCTTTAGCCTTGACATACATTCCTATAGTCAAAACCCGCAATGCTTTAGGCACTACCCGCAGTCCTTTAGCCTCAACGCACATAATTTAGCCGATAAGCAGTTGGCGAGTCAGATCAAAAAGTATCAGAATATTCTAAAGTCAAGGAATGCTGAAAAAATTATTATTTTCTATGAATGTTGATGCTGCAAAGCTTGGTTAAGAAATAAAGTAGGGGGGTTGCATGCTGTGACAAATATGGATTGGAGAAGCTTTAACCGATGTGCCCGTATCATCAAATCATTTGACATGTCTCGTACAGCTTCAGTGTTTTTGTATAAAATGCGATACTCTTAGGAGTAAAAATCTCAAGTTTATCTCAAACGATACATTGTTTTGCATTCACAAGCCGTGAAATAAATGAAAAGCTGTATGCTTAACGTTTCCTATATCCACTTAAAGTGAACTCTGCGTTTGACATATGGATGCATTAAGAAGGTTGAGGATAATAAAAATTGTTCACAAAAGACCCCTTCAAAAGAAGCCACAGACAAATCCCGTATTAATTAGGCCTTGATTGTGGTAATTCTGACAAACGTTGCACCTTTGATAAACTGATGATATAAGGGTGTACGTTTACGAACGCTTTATTATTCTCAGCACGTATGCAAAACAATGTATCGTTTGAGATAAACTTGAGATTTTTACTCCTAAGAGTATCGCATTTTATACAAAAACACTGAAGCTGTACGAGACATGTCAAATGATTTGATGATACGGGCACATCGGTTAAAGCTTCTCCAATCCATATTTGTCACAGCATGCAACCCCCCTACTTTATTTCTTAACCAAGCTTTGCAGCATCAACATTCATAGAAAATAATAATTTTTTCAGCATTCCTTGACTTTAGAATATTCTGATACTTTTTGATCTGACTCGCCAACTGCTTATCGGCTAAATTATGTGCGTTGAGGCTAAAGGACTGCGGGTAGTGCCTAAAGCATTGCGGGTTTTGACTATAGGAATGTATGTCAAGGCTAAAGGATTGTGGGTTTTGGCTAAAGGATTACGGGTCAAGGCTAAAGGATTACGGGTTTTGGCTGAAGCTTGATGGGAACATGTGTAGTAGGCCATATTTCCAACCTTTTTTTCTGTCAGTCTAGGAGGAGATACTGTAACGCTTTGCAACCGCACCATTAATATTTTGAGTGCTTGTGTTTCACTGTACGCTTTTGATTTACGGCGTTTTGCTTCTATTGCCCTGCAGGTTTATCTTTAACCCCGACTCACGGAAGACCTGTCTGCCAGTGTTTCCTTGCCACCCCCTGCTCCACCTCCCGATTGCCGTTCTCCGCTTTCGTTCGTGACCTGCAAAGCCTCGTATCGTCTCCGTCGGCGAGAACACGAGCCGATGGAAATCCTGTCGCGTATCCCTGTTCATACCGCTGCGCTGCGAGAGCCGAATGAAGAAGAGTTGACAAGACATTTCTTCTCCCGATTGGATTAAACCAACTGTTTAAAGTGCATTGTGGGCTGTCGGACAATGACCTGTGTTTCACTGCTTTCAATGGAAGCACACGTCTGTCGTCTTAGCATGGAAAGTGAAGTAAGTTCGTTAACTGCACAATGTTTGTGTCATTTTTTCATATTACCAGTAGGGATATTTTGTA
>UZAN01043532.1:15113-35964 GCA_900618425.1 Echinostoma caproni
CTGGTGTTTCGTAGTTTTTCAGCTCATGCTTCATTTGCTTTATATGCACGACGAATTTCCACTTTGAACTTGAATCAAATCCACTCCATTTAACACATGAAAATCCAATCTTTATGATCCTCTTGTGAACGTCAACCAAAAACTGTTTCTCTTGCCCCCCACCCCACCCCCACGCTCAACTCATTTTTATTCGCGTGTATACAACGTTTACACCGGTTACTTTTTTATTCCGAGCTGCAATTCAAATGGACATAGACAAGAGCTCTCGTACTCAGACCTGCGTTTGACGCGATCTGCCTCGAGTTGCAGATCAAATCAGGTTGTTGCCGATAAGGGATTCTCACAATGATGAGCATCTATTACGGTGTTTCGCATTTCTCACCATATGTGTGAATGAGATAGCGTAATAAGCTGCGAACCAGATGAGTTTCAGGCCCAAATGATTTCAAGTCAATTCAACTCAAGAGTGCACTTTATTCATCTGAGGTGGACAGAATTTACAGTGAGCAAAAATCTTATCACTTTTGCTTTGGCCTACACGCTATTGAAAATGAGTTAAATGACATGACAAATAGTTACCGAGATGATAATGAAGAGAAAACTGAAAACGCGTAAAAAAATGTCAGCGTAAAAATATACATTAGACTGTGTATAAGTTCGTTTTAATATTCGTTCCCTGGAAACCAACAAACAAGAAAGGTAAGGTACAACGGAACTGTGAAAAGCAGTCGTACGAGTATACGAAAGCTTAAATTTATTGCAAGTGACAGAAGTTGAAATGGAGCTAGATAGGGCTGAGTGTAAAGGATGTGATGTATCGGACAAGGCAGAGTCACACAGACAGTCACACACCTTCAGGTGTTGCTTGACAATGGAATCAACCAGCTCCTCATAAGATACAACTTCATATCTGAAGATGCTTTTTAAAGGGCCTCTAATTAATATGAAATCTTTAGATGATAGACCGGAAAAAGAAACGGGAGAGCAGTGAGTCCATTGGAAAACAAAACTTCTATGTATTTGTTCGGGTTTAAAGAAAGGTTAACACCATCGGACCATTGAGAAATGGAACTTATGCCTAATTATAGGGGGTTCGTTGAAGGGTTGTTGTGATATGTACCACCAAATACTATATCATCGTCATATTTAAAAGTGAAAACGTTTGGGGTGTGGCAAATTTTGGATATAAAAGGAGAACAGAAAAGGGAATAAAATTGCTCTCTGCATTACACCCTGGTCTACAGTAACAGTAGAAGACCTAATACCATTGAGACAAGTGAATTAGCGCCGGTCGGTAAGATAGCTGTGCATCCAATTTAAAAGATGTGGCGGCAGAGTTAAAAAATCGTTTGCAAGCTTTAATATAGACGTGTGTCGGTACCACGAAAGAACTTTCCAGAAGTGGATTTTCATTATAACTTGTCGGTTACTTTGTCCGTTTTCACACACCTTCCTGAAGGTTGTGTGTCTGTGTGTGTAGCTGACATGGAGACAGTCAACCACTATGTGTTGACCTTTCGGTGTTACTGGGAGACAATTCACAACTGTCAGCCCTTTATCTTTTTTCTTTTCATTTTACTTCCTTTCTATTGAATATGTAAACATACAATTTTCAGGAAGGATGAAACGGCCAGTCAAAGGGCTGCCATTCGACACACAATGGAGGAAGTCAGGCGGCGATATTGGTGGGATTTGAACACATATCCTTCGGGGTAATATTTTGGTGACGTTACCACCGGGCCATCACCGCCCGATACAGGTAACGGGTAATTAGAAACAGCCCACATTTGGTCTGGTTGTGAACGCTTGGGGTCTGGGTTTGTCGAGAAACACGAGAAGAATTCCAAAGTTTCAATCCGGTAAAGAGAAAATTAGCCACATCAACTGTGAAGAAAGAAAATAAAGAGCGTTTTTGTCAAAGGGAAGATCGAACGGACCAAGGAAGAATCTGCTGAGGAGTGGAGAAATAATTTCTTGCGTTTGCAAACGTCCGGATCGGTTAGCAGAACAAAAAAACATATGTTGCCTCTTTCTGTCTACACGGCGGTTGAGGCCTAAGTAATCAGACGAATTGAACACGTGATACCATATGTTATGCGAGAAATCCACAATTTTACCATTGCTGTGAATGCGGTGATGTGACTGGTAGTGTTTTGCCCACACACACACACACACATACACACACACAAACACACCTAAGAAGACGAGGATAGATGTCAGCATACAGGACTTGAAATCAGCTACCCGGGTTCGGACCACGATTCAAGTCAAGTCCAGTTGACAATTGCTTTTTCATACTAATGAATAGATTTTCAGCTCCTTGTACTCCAAGATCATTTGTTATTGCATATACAGTCACAAAGAAATAGTGAAAACACATCATCGTAAATTCAATGAAATGTGGAGTAGAAGTTTGAAAATCGATATCACTTGCGTAGAAAATTCATAACGTTTTTTTCTAACGGATGTATTTTGAGTCAGAAATCTCGAAAGATACGGGACAACCGACGAACGGTAGGCAGTGGTATGAGCATACACAAGGTTATAACCACATCCAGTTACAGAAGTGGATACGCATTGTTTAAGTTCTGTGTGTAACGGGTGAGTGATGTCTGATAGAATATTGTTGCAGAAATTTTGACAAGAGGTTAAATGTTTTTCGGAGATAAAGTTAAGCAAGTGGAATTAGAGAATACCGCTGTGCGAGAAATAATTTTATTCATACCGGCATAGAATTGTGTCATCTGTAAATCCAAGACCGCCGAATAAAACTAGAGAGCAGTAGAGAAGATGAGTAGCAACATACAAATATACAAATCGGGTGGGTAAATACAGTGGAACTTTCCAAGAACACAAGCGGGAACTGAAGAAACACAATCGTTAAATCTTTTATTCACAGAACGTGTTGGAGGAACAGGATGGTTGCCAACATAGAGTACAGAACAATTCATAGGAAACTAATGCAGCCGGTCCTCTTTGGCTAGCGAGAAGGTAATATCCGTTCATGTAGAGGCATTAAGAGATAATCTGGAAAATGAAGACCATAAGTTTAAGGCAGATAAATTGTGAGAAGCGTAAATCACCTTGGAATTTTGAACTTATGGTGACATCATCAGGATACTTGATAAGAAGATCGTCAGAGTCAGTAAGTAGGTCAGGAATAGAGAAAGAGAAAAGAGAGAAGGAAAGAATTGTTCGCTGGAGCAACAGATTTTGAGCGACTGAGGATGCAGATTATTTGTATATGTTTTTATTGTTGCGTGATGGTTGAGTATGTTAGTGGTGACTGATGCGTACCGGTTTTTTTAAGGGGGTTCAATTCGAGAAAATTTATTGTATTTGGAACTCGGTCACTCGATGTCTAACCCAATTTGGGATGTGATCCTTTTTGTGGTGCAGCAACAAATGAGAAATTACACTATCATCTAAATAAGGTTTTAGCAGGGATAACATTCAACCACGAGGAGGAACACGACACGAGATGGCCTTCTGATCATACGATAAGTAGATGGGAACAGAGAAACCGATGTGCACAAGAAACCGATAAAGACCAACCCAGTGCTCAAGCTGGGTTAACAATCATCCGATGTGTTGTCATCTGGGAAGCTGTCTGTGCACTTGGTTGCACCGTACCGACATCAAGGGAAGAGAAGAAAACGGAACTTCTTTTGCCACACCAATCGCCGATCGCATCATTTGGCAATGCGTATCACCACTACCCTTAAACCTGCAACAGGAACAAGAACAACAACAATACGATCAGTTTTGTTCAACGAAAAGAACCAAGAAGTGTTGCTCGCATATCGCAGCCTATAGACTGTGATCAAAATTACCTGGGACAGACAGACAAACAAGTCTGTGTGTGTGTGTGCTCACTCACACAAACACACACGTGTAACTGGACGCGCTGACCCGAAGTCACACATTGGAAACCGAGGGCTCAACGACAGTTAGATCAAGTAAATCGAGGTATAGGCAACGTGGTCCGGCGGGGCGGAGCGGGGCGGATAATGTTTGATCCGTAATGCGCTTCAATGGATCAACTTGTTCAATCGGCACATCGAAATGCATACAAAAGTCCTTCCGATCACTGAGAAGCACACAACCCGCAAAGCAAGATACCAGGAGACCAGTAATTCATTCGCGCACACACTACTATCTGTCAAAAAGTTTTAGTCTGAATCGAGACGTTGCAAAAATACTAGCCCTGAGGCAACGGGTTCCTGTGAAACACTTGCCGGTTCGTATAGGCAATAGCATTTACACTGAAATAAACCTTTTTTTCCAAATAATAATAAACAGCACCTGGTCAGTCTTTAGAGCATTGAGTTTCCTGATTCGTTTGTACTCAGCAGATGGAATGGAGCGGATACTGCCATTCCGTCAGTAGTGGTTGAACTAGACTCTGATGAGTTAAGAGCTAACTCTAGGGAATAAAACTGTTTTTGTTTACAACAAATTAAAATTGATAATAATTAAGATATAAAATATATGTACAGTAATGTTTAATTGGTCTGGCTTTGTTCTTTAGGACGATTTCGAGTCTCTTCTGCATCGAATCCACCGACTTTATTATCAAGTCATTTTCTCAGTTGTTCCCCATTACGTATCGCATTTTTTGCCTCCAATGTCCAATGTACAGGTGGCACACTGCCCTCTATCTTTAAAACAGAAAATAGATTTTCAGTCACGTTGAGATCCGGGCTCTTAATGGAGAAGTTGCATGCATTGGACCTTAGAGTAACGCATCTTTTCTGAAGTCGGCAAGCAAATATTAAGAGAATCAGTCTTCTCAACTGAATAAATTTACTAATCTCTCTTGAAACATGACCCGTAGCGTTATCCTGGAAAACAATAACTTTTGCAGGTCTTTCCATGAGATTCTGGAAATATTTTCATTGGTACTAATAAAAATTTCGACTGATTTCACTGAATTAGGTATCAAACAAATCATTATTATTATGAAACCTTATTAGATCCCGTTTCTCCGGGCTGCCAAAACACTTCATTCGATTATTTAATAGAGTTGCTATATTGGAATACATAATAAACAAAATAATGCCGAATAACCCAGTTGACAAGGGCTTATGGCAACAATTTGGGATAATTCTTGAATCACTCCTAGTAGAATATATTGCGTTTTCATACTTGATAAACTTTGCGATTCTCAAATTGAGATTATTTAATCTTAGCAATCAATGTCAAGCACCTAAACTTGACAATCATGCAGTCTGTTAACTCCGTAGATCGAAGTAGACAAGAGATAAATTATTTCAAATAAAACAACAGAGTGGCGAACAAGCTCGTTTTCAGAGTTTCGTATTCGTGTCAATGTATCCCAATATATATATATATATATATATATATATATATCACTACTTGTGAATAAAATTGTCCTGGGAAAACAAAACATTAATAAAATCACAGATTATCATGGTGAGACTGCAAATCGGGCACACCATGAGCACACATTTGTTTGTTCACTCGTCCGATCATCGAGATAAATGTTTGTTGATACTTGAAGTATTAATATAGGTGATAAATATAATGAAACTCAATTTGATGAGAAGGAAAATATCTTAGTGCATCACAATCGGTCAGTACTCTATATTTTTATATAAGCTCAAAACTATACAAGAGAGCTGTACAAATACCAATTGTTAAACGACTGCTTTGGGTTTCAGCTATCCTAAACATATTTTTTTCTCAATCCAGTATGAGGTCATTGGTTTTGCAGCCCAAATTGCTTCAGTTTCTCTGTCCTGACTGAATCCGGTGCCTTTGAAGTCACATGACTTGCTGGCTTATTATTGTTGTTCTTGCTGTCGTCATAACGGTTTGCCAGATGCGTGTGCTGTGAAATGTAAATGCATAGACTATGGGGTAGAAAGAGGTAGGTGGGTGGAACCGGTCCGGAACTGGTGAGAAAAACCGAGGTCGCACACATGGATAGCGAGAGAGAGAGAGAGCGAGAGCACGCTCGAGAGCAAGCGAAAACCGGGGATCAATTTCTACACGTATCGCCAGATGTGTTGTCGTGGATCAGACATGAGAAATAGTGCCACACAGTGTGAGTGAGATAATGATATTCCGCAGCGAGATTCACGTAGAGAAGGCAAAAGGACCAGAAAGAACAGTGACAAGTCAGCACGACAAAATGGGGCTTGTTTGATGGATAAGCAGCGTAGTGATTCCCTGATGTATTTTCTCTCGTTCGGTTTCAACTCTCTTCCTTCCACCCAAAAGGAAGCAGCCTTAAAGGAAACTGATGATTTCGAAAAGCCAATCGATGATTTATCTATCAATGTTTGTTGTGAGTTATCCACTCTTTCCATAATTTTCATTATTTTATATCAGTAAACGCCTTAATGTTTATCTTGTGTAGAAACGGAAAATGTATAATCATCAGCTGGTTGCTTCATCTCTGCTGATATTTCGAGGGTAAGTGTTCTGGCTTTGAACCCGCGATTTTACTTTTTTTAGATCCGATGGCGCCCTATGCGACTGAAAAGTTATGAAAAACAGGACAAAGAAACTCGACTTTGTTCCCTATTAGCGCTCAACTTGAATTCCTATTGCTTAAAATTGTATTAACTCGCATGTGTCTATGTGTGTGTATATAAACGAGGGGCAATCAGCGAGT
This sequence comes from Echinostoma caproni, assembly GCA_900618425.1. Taxonomy (NCBI): domain Eukaryota; kingdom Metazoa; phylum Platyhelminthes; class Trematoda; order Plagiorchiida; family Echinostomatidae; genus Echinostoma; species Echinostoma caproni. Next base: position 21,757 of record UZAN01043532.1, read on the forward strand.
TTATGCGTGCGGGTAGAAAACGATCACGTGCATTTCTTGTTAAATTACTGGAGTGTCTGCGGACGAATTAAAAATCGATTTACCGGATACACTGCACAACTCACTTGTAAGATTTATGGCACAGAGCCGGCCAGCCATTATCTAGTTTCCGGAGCCATGGGGACATCTGGTTTTTGACAAGCTTTGATTGATTTTGTCCTTCACAGGGAGAACAAGGAGAGCACAGGATCAAGTGATCCAACAAAAAGATGGGGACAGGTGAGTCGCATAGCGGCAGACGCCGTCAAGGGTTTCATTCTTTTTCAATCGATCGTGAAATTCGATACTGCCCCTCATTCCTGACATAGCTTAATATCATTTTTCATTATATTGTTGGTTGACCGGTCGACCGACTGACCCATGTCGTTAACTGCTTGCCTCGTCGCCCAACACTCACTTGAGATGAGCACTCATTCAAGTAAGTGCTTCAAAATTGCCGACTAGAAGGGCGGTGTCATTCATTCGCCTTTTGAGTGTGCACTAATTGGAATCGTCTACCACCACGTGTTGTTCCTGCACTCACAATTGATTCCTTCAAGCACAGACTGGATCAAGCTTTAAAAAATCTTAAATTGCAACATCCGTAGCAGTGAACCAAACAGGGATAAACTGTGACATTCATCAATCTTCTATGAACAGTGAATTGATTCATCTGTGCTAAACCCCATGGGACTAGAAAAGCAATCGCTTATAAGTATTGCTCACAATAAAACTTGGACTTTGACATTGCTTTCATAATGAAGCAAGGGAGGTTGGTTTGAACTTGGCCGTAATCCAATATCGGTAAACACATGAAATCAATTTTCCCGAAGAACAAAACTGGGGAAAAAACAGTTCACTGGGTGTGACGCAATTAAGGAACATATCTTCCTATCAGTGACATACGTTTCTCCAGTGATGATCGAGTTCTTAGAGATGAAAAGCCTTTTAACTGACTGCTTTTTGTTTTCAATAAAAGCCTTCAGTTCATTAGAAATTAGTAAAACAAATCCGTTGCAACTGTTGACTTGACTGGCTGAATGAACGGCGGTCCCAATCCGCAAATGCAATTTAAATGAAAGCTGTCATCAATAAATATATTTCAGAAGTCACCAACTGGACACACAAAACAGAAACAAAACGTTACTGAACGTAAAATCCATCTGAACCAATATAAGTGTGTGTTCGTGTGTGGATTGACAAGGATTTGAAGTTTACCAACTCTTTTTGTGTTTTACTCATTTTCAGACACGGGTGATGAAGGGTTTCAAAGATAAAATTGTAACGCGGACCGCAATTTGGATAATGAACGATTTGCGATGTACATCACGTCCGGAATGCAATTTATTTATCAACAACACATGCATGATACTCGCGTTAGAACCGGAATCTGAAACAAATAAATCGCTCGAACTATAAGATATCCCTCGTGCGCAAAGACTACACAACCGAATGGTCTTATTTCACTGACTTTTGTGTCCGGGACTTCAAGTGCATTTATGCCGGAATGTTGTTTGAAATAGGCGATTGGTGGTACTAGGCATAGCGTATGGTTTCGTTGTATTTTGTTTGGGTGATTCTTGTATTATAATTTCAATCGTTCCCCGAATATCAGACCTAATTTATTTGCGATGGATCGCTTGGCGTCATATGAGATACGGACAGAGTCCGGGCTATATAGTGCGCAAAGATGTAAGGACTACAAATGAATTCATATCAGAGCAAAACAGCTTTGCACGCCTTACGTAATTTGTTCATTGCGCACAGTACCTCAATGTGTCGATTTGGAGCCTGTTTGTATAGACATCCTCGTGCAAAAAGCCCATAGGCATCAACTGAACAACTAGGAACCGCTGTACAGCTGTTACCACCTGGTTGGGTTCCATCAGCAATGTGACTCCATCGACCCAGTTGATGATTGAACCAGATAGCTCCAAAGAGTAAATGTAAACATACTGCTTAATTCATAAAAACTGTCTTGAATTGTTTTATCAATAGACCATACTGTTTTCCGTATTTGTAAAATATCATGCAAAGCTTTAATCTCGACCCAAAATTCTTAAGCCAAAATCCATAATGCTTCTAGCCACAATCGCATGTCCTTTAGCCTCGATGCATAAACTTTAATCTTCCAGCTGTAAGCGAGTCAGATCAAAAGGTATCAGAACATACACTGAGGTCAACGAATGTTTATTTTCTCCAAATGGTGATGTTGCAAAGCCTGGTGTGCCAACTATATGCTGCGCAGTTGACCGTCGTAATGATAGCAATTACCGCATCAAATTGATTGGTGAAGTTTTAAATAAAGCGTCCGTATGGCAAACCATTTGGCTCATCCCCGGATGGCTTCAGTGTTTCCAGTGAAGCTGATTTTCATGTGCAAATTGAAGAATTCATAATCGCGCTTTGCAAACATACACTGTTTTAGATAAAAATATATGCGCATTCGTTGATATCAGAGTAGTTCGATCATTTGTATCTGACTAACCTACTCAAGGAGTGACTAAAATTTGTGCGTCCAGGCTAAAAGAAAATGTAGGATCTGGCTAAAGCTTGGTGGGAAAAGGTATAGTTGACTCATTCAAAGTAACCCATTGTCAAATATCAGGATGCATCTTTATAGCCTAATTTGTGAAAACGGGATATTTTGTGCTGGATGGGTATTGTTTTACCTGCTATTAGCCAGCCCAACAGAACAATCAGTATTCTGTGCTAGTCTGTCGTGGAGTTCCAGCAGATTTTATCGTATACGGTGGCACGTTACTGAGTTCTTGCCTGTGGCAAAAGTGGGAAAAGGTGAGATTGTGTTTCTTTCCAGAGATTTGTTACATCAAACCATACGAAGAGGGTCAAAAAGACCGAATCTGAACTGTTTATGGACGGGACATTCTTGACGTCATAAAATGTCGCACCAAGCTAACTAATAACAATGTGAATAACATATGTCTAGAGTGTTGCGGAAGTTGATAACATATTTGTACTAAAACATCATTTACAATTGTGAATTTCATTGTATATTGCTTTCTTATTTTTCTTTCCCTTTATCTACTACTATTACTACCACAACTACTACCACCGTTGTAGGATACTACTCACACTTGGGAGTAGTACTTTTACTATACAAAAGAAGTTGGTTAGCGATTTCTCACGAGATTAAAAGATGAACAAGACCTCTTAGAGAAAATCACTTTGTTCAAAATTGTAACTACAGAAAGTGCGCATGTATTCTCGGAACGTTCAAATATTTTTCCGTTTTATTGTATTTATGGCAATTGATTAATACCCTTGTCCTTGTTCGTAGAATATAACTCAAAAAGATGTCCCAATGAATATACATTTGGTCGGACTATTTGCTCAGTGTTGTGTAACGTGTCTCACTCACTGATGTTCAGGATTCCAAAATAAGGTGTTGGCGAAATGAACTTTTATAAAGTAAATTATCCTCACGTAAAAAGAACCATAGACAAAGATTGTGTGCAACAAATCACAAGGTACAAGAACACATGTAATCCATGCATCATTACCGAAAAGGATTTTTGTTCATCGATCACGCAGATCACCGTTCGGCTTTCACCGTCCGACTTGAATAACCCTCCAGGACTGAAAGTGGGCACACGTTGCTGTTTTGAGTGACTTCATCCCCCCCCCCGCCCCCACGCACACACATAATTAGGAACACAAATTGGTGTTTATTTGTCGCTTTTTCTTCCCAGTTACTGTGAGGACTGAATGCCGGTGGTAATTTGTAATCGGTCACCAGTTTGTCTCTGGAAAATGACTCAGACTGGAGGAGAAGTTTCTAGAACCGCTTGGGATAGGGTCTGATGTTAACAATTTTTGGATTTTCCAGAAAGTATTGGATTATTTGATTCAATTTCAAATGGAAATTCGTCGTGTATATAGCAAATAAAGCATGAACTAAAAAGCTAGAAAGCACTGGACAACTGTTTTGACCTGTTTTGATCTCATCGGCATTACGCATTGACACAACTGGGAATCGAACACGGGATCTCACATGCAGAAGCCAAGCGTACTACCCACTCGGTCACCGGGCAGCTGATCAGACCATTTCTCATTTGAAATATAGCTGATATAGCACAATCTATCTTTGCGAGCTTGTTGAAGGCCACAGACCTTGCTCATCCGAACACTAGTCTCCGGGTTATGACTCGGTTGGAACCAATCAATACCTGACCACTAATTTCCATGGCGTATTGGAGGAATTGTTTGAATTTCAAAAGTGATGCTGTGGGATTCTATCCCCAGCTGGGCGATGTATTCGCACTGCACTGATGACACCCGACCAGATCGAAACAGCTGTTCAGTGCTTCCAAGCTTTGCAGTTCACACTTCGAAGAATTCATCTTTCAGATTTTCGTTGAATTTTATAATGCGATTTACAGATCCGGACAACTGTCACTGACTATTGATATCCTAACCCTACTTATAAAACCGATTGAATGCAAAAATACCTCACTGACATTTGAAATTTGTGTATGCTATCAAGTCGTGTGTAACTAACTGGAAAATTGGATCCACAAAGCAAAGGAGAATGGAATAGTACAAGCGGGTTATTTCTAATGCAACCCGTGGACTGGAGACAAAATATCATTCAGCTGGTCCGTTTGAATACAGTAGTTTTGGTGATGAATTGATTCTTGATAAACAGGATAAAACATGGATTGCACAGCAATAGTTCAGTAGATAAGTGACTTTGTACTTTTTTTTGTTGGGGTGCGGGGTACACCCTAACATCGCCCGTTTCTGTGCCTGAAGCACGAGTCACAAAACGTTTGCATTGATAGTATCAATTATGTTTGGGTATCAAGCGATCGATTAAGAAACAAAAATCCCTACTATTTGTGATAACATTTCAACTTTGTTGGAAGATTGTCTTCAAATCAGTGTAAAGCAAAATGAAAGGATTGACATGATGGTATCGTAAAATTTGTTGGTGATGGAATGTCGCTGGTCGTGTGTGTGTGTGTATGGGTGTGTGTGCGTTTGGACGTGTAGGCTTTTGTTGGGAGGATGAAGTTTCCGCATTTGGTTCTCTGTGTGTGTGTGTGTGTGTGTGTGTGTGTGTGTGTGTGTGTGTGTGTGGAAAAGATGAATACACAGAAGGGTCAATCAGTCTTGGTGTGGGAAAATAATTCACTCCAATCTGACCGGTTGCCAGAAATACGGGAGGCGTCAATGATCACAGTTTCTATTAGGTGTCAGTCTGAGAGGGAGGACTGGTATGTTTTAGTACAACTGGTGTGTGGAAATGTATCATATGATCAACTGTAATGTGCGGGGCCTGAGGGGAGAAGGGATGAATGGTCCTAGTTGAAGCATGTGAGGGATCTCTCAATTTCAAAGTTTTACTTAGTTAAACACATATTGATTTATTTGCTTGGCGGTTTATGCGTGAGGAGGAGGTACTGTTTTTTAACTGGATTCTCTTTCTCACTCTGCGTTCCGATAAGCTCTCTTGGACTGGTTGGCTTCAAACTGCGCTAGCTACATATAGGTATCTTGGGCACAGTCGAGGACGCCGAATTATACTGCCCGCGGTTTCTATGGTGGACTGATGTACCGAGGTCACTAGAGCGGGAAGTGCATTTTGAAAAAAATGATTGCTATCTAGTAGCAAATCCTAAGGCAAATTAAACCAGTCTAATCAACATAAATATTTACCTTCTAGTTATGGAAGAATTTCCGAAGCACTGAACCCAGTATACAATAGAATTTAAACCTGCAAAGAGGCAAAAATACTAATAATTATACTGACGAAATAAAGCTTCCTAACTCCATCAAAAGCTGATTCCTTGTTCAGTTGTCTTCCCGACTAACGACTTATATGACTCAAACTGATGCCAATTCTTACATTAAATCATTTAGAAAATAATTTACAAAATAATGTACAGTTTACACAAGTATCCAAAATTCTAATTGGTATATATTCAAGCTTTGATTTCTCCGTAAAAATAAGTTCTCTGTTCAAATTTCTGTCTCATATTATTCCAAAATGGGTGATGAATTAATTTTATTGATCCGAAGATCAGTTGATCTTATTAATAAGAATAATATATTAATAATTATTTATTTATGCATATAAAATGATACATAAAATAATTTTTCAATAGAAACATTCAATTTAATATGAGCACATAATTTTACATTTTAAATTAAAATACAAAATCATGCTTAATTTCCAAAGTGAATCATACTGTTAAATTTGTTAAAGATATACATGCATATATGCATATATATATGCACATTAATTTCTATTTTAACCATGGTTTTATATAAATATAAATGTTTGTCTACATCATATGATAGATATTTCACTAATAGAAACGTATTTCTATATATTATAAATAAATAAATAAAGGTAAATTACTCTATAAACTTGTTATTTGTGTTTTATATAATGTACTTTTATTGGACTATTTACAAATAACAGTATTTTATTGTTAAATAACATATATCCATTTACAAGTATGAAATATATGAAGGAAGATAACCATTATAAATTACACCGTTCTTGAAAATATATGTTATATATATTATTTTCATGTAAATAAGATGATATCAAAATGAATAAATAAACATATGTACATATACATACATATACATGCAAACATATTCACATATAAATGTAGAAATATATATATGTATATATTATAAAATTAATACCCATTTATACATGCATCTGTTTATCTCCCTATGCACATATATATGTACAAGCATGATTACGCAACTATCGCATTCACTTGCAATCTGCACCACCCATTGAGCAAGGTAGACACGATAACGATGATCTAGATGTGCACTCATTATTTCGTATCTAATTCGCATATCATACTAACACAATCGAAACGCCGGGCACCAGTAATTGCTTAATAATTGCCAAGTAACCTGAACGTCACCCGCGTTTAAAACTGTGAAGGTTTCGCTTTTACTTCCAGAACAATCAAACCCCACGACTCTTTAATCTCTCTATACGGAAACGCTATCACCACCTCATATTTACTCTCTTGTGATATTTGATTATAGAACCATTGCAAGTGTATGAACGCCGCCTGTTGTCAACTGAAACAGTTAAGACACTATACCGGACATTGTGCGGAAATGCGACGCAACGTTGGACCCAATAACCAAACTGAATGTTGAACTATAAAGCACTTCAGGAATTATAATGAGCTATATTGAACGAAAGTAAACACAACGAAAAGGATAGTTCTTCGGCGTCTCTTCGTTCGTCCAGCGTTCTCCTTTATCACCGTCTGGAAAAGAAATACATAAAAATCATCATTAGTTAAAAATCCGCGAGAATCTTATGTGACATAGTTCCTAATTTCAACATAAAATACGAATTCATACTCAAAATGAATGTGAAAGACAAGCACGCAGAAATTAATGTCTTTTTAATATTCGATGGCCTTAGAAAATACTTACAGAAATACTTTATTCTTCTTCTGCCAAGAGATGTGTTAGTTCAACGGATCTACGTATGCTGATCGATTGCATCTGAAAATAAATACAAAACCATACTGTGCATCGTTTCAGTTGAACAATATGTATAAATTATGAACTATAAAATTATAGATGGAACTTTACCCGTAGTGACTCTCTTTGATCATGACGTAAAGCATTTGACCCCCACATTTTTTCCCTAACTGTGATGTAGCTGTGTCATACAAAAAGATTTCGGCTGCATCTACAAAAGTTAATATTTCAGTGTCTACGAATGAAATGTACGCTGCCATTGTTGAAAAGATTGAGGTCGACTTCATAGGAAGCCATATAAATTCACAGGACAAATACACAAATACACTCGTGTATAATTGTAGGCAATAGAAACTCGACCATTCTGTTATCTGCACGGAACGATTTGTCACCGCCACAAAAATAAAATCAATATACATTTATCAATGTTTCGAATGATACAGAAATTCACAATATCTCACCTGATAATTTCCGACATCGGCCTGGCAATAGTTAGTGATATTTTATTTTTATTCTGTGTTCTACAACCTTCGATGGGTTAGGTCAAACGAGCACATCTGAAATAAACAGCACGTCCACCACAGCCATAATGCGCGATAATAGGTTACAAGGTTTATAAGGGTGATAAAAACAAACATTTAACAAGCATACCTTAGGCAGCTTCTACTATGCAGACGTATACAAATTGATAATAGCTTTGCATTGTAATGCGTACCATTCGATTTTAGCACTCAAAAGCGTTTTGCTCTCAGTAGATTTGGAAACTCATTGCCATTCCTTCCCAGACTGCGCTTTAAGTACCGCTACATTTGTGAACACCAATTTCAGCTTATCCACGTATATCGCCGAAACTGACTTAGGATATCGCCTGTGTGAGGGAGCCAATTATAAAACTTTTTTTTCTGGGGTAACCGTTCGGAATAAATAGGCTTCAAACTTGAAACACCTGTTAATCCTCAGTTCAACCAGTCCACCACGATATTCTTGTTTCCGTGCTATATCCTACAGAAAACTGTCTGAATAGATTGATCAGCTTGGATGTGAGACAATTGTTGCCGTGGTAATACTATGCTTTTCGTAAGATAGATCTGAATTTCACTGCTGAGGAACTATTTTTATCCAGTCTATACTGCGTCCCCAGTTAATTATGATTCACAGGAAGAACAGAGATTGAAGGATGATAAGATCTACCTCAAATAATTTAGACTGTACGATTAATCACAGTTAAATGGCCCCTACTCAGTCACCTCACGGGTCAGATGTTTGGCGCTTGCGTCATCTGAGGGAGCCGCGAAATCCACCGTGAGAATGACTGTAGCTCGAGTGATATTACCAAGGGAAACAATTAATCAATCGATGAGACACAATATAAAATTATTTCTTAGAGAACATCCTGCTTACGCTTTGTCGTTCACCTAATACAACAAGCGAAGGGCTTACAAATTATGTTCTCATTTCAAGAAATATATTTATGTATTTCGTAAGGACGTTCAACATTTTCCGTGCTTTCTTGCTCCCCCACACCCCCTCCAAAAGAAAAAAAAATAGATTATTACGCGAAAGTATGGAATTGTTTATCACATTTAAAAGTGAATAACGCGGTCTTTGAATTTATGAATGAAACGGCATTGAAAACGATATGGTCGGAGATGTGTACAGTATTAATAATTGTCTTACCTTCCGTTTCCCTTTCAGGCGCCCAATACGATGAACACTAATAACGAAAAATCACAAGTATATCAGCGAACACATGAGAACTCATAATCGATACGAAACTTGAGCGGCCCTCCCTCATTCCCAGATACAGCTTGTACATTGTTTTTGGCCGTTCATTCCGTGATTCAATATACGTTCGTGTCCGACAGTTGTGTTCTCCCTATGTGAGCGTGTCTGACAAAGCGAGAGATACGATCGAGTGTCGGTGGTAACGAATGTCTACTACTATCATTTCATAGCGTCCCCGTACTCGTCAACCTGGTGCAACTAACCTACACTGAGCATAAGCTTCGCCTGCAATATCGGATGTTCAATATGTGTTCCAGTGCTGATTTATTTAATTCCGAATGAGCTAACACTAAATCCCTGGAAAATAATTCTGATTGTTACTCCAACTATTCTCCAAATTTGTTTTGTATAAGGTAACAAATCCTGCATATGGTATAGTTCTGTGCAACTGGGCACTGGTGCATACTGTATCCAGTGTAGTGTAGCTACATATCCTGTTTATCATCGACCAAAGATCAAAGATTTATTATGGGAATTACTTACAAGCTCATGATTTTCTCGTTTCATAGGTTTGTAATGCGATTTAAAAGACAGTGATACATACAATTCGTTGTGTGTAAAATGTCACATCATACCGAGCTTCTTTCACTGCTGCACGCAGCTTCACACTGGATGTCGGAATGTGAGGTGTGCTAATAATTCATCCAGTCTCAGTGTGAAAGATTCAATGCATGGCGCACAGACGACCCGGGGTGCGAACGAGTTCCAAATCGAACTCACACTGTGACTGCGAATGACTGACGCCGGCATTATAATTGGCATTTTGAGATCACTAGTTTTAACGGATGTCCTCTGAGATGAACGTCGGGCGATAATTTTAGCATCGGGCGACATGGATGTCTACAGAAGAATTGCCACACTGCACATTATAGGGTCAGAACTAAGGGTGACCCGCTTGCATGTGCAACTTGTCTGGGGACATAGAGGTAACAACAACAACAACAACAACATGGCTTGTGATCGTCAGGTTCGTGCGCGGCAGAGGCGGGGCAGTTTGTAGTCGAGCTGTAGCGTCATAGTCAGTCAGTGATTGATGCTCTCCAGGCTGGTCTGTCTTTAGTGTGTACACATTCTTTGAGTCAGTTCACGATCGATAATCCTCTCGGTTCACTTCCGTTACGTACCAACCAACTAAACAATGTTCGATACGTGTTTTCTTAGGCTACGTGATCTTGATGACCGAAATGTCTTTGCAAACTGTATCCTACCTGAATTGCACATAACCGTCCATAAATAGCTTAGTTTTTTTCCATCTTGTAGAATGAGACAGACGTATTGCGAATACTCTAGAATGGATTTTGTTGCGTAACATTTAAAAGTTTGTATAGTTGATGATAATGGGTAGGATCAATATACGATTTCAAAATACCGTTCTGATTAATATTATTGTGTTTTAAACATACTGTAGTATTAAGGTTCAAACGTGTGCGTACATACGAAATGAAAATATTCACATCGTTCAAATTATGGACGGTGTCTCGACCGGTTCGGTATCACATTGAGTTCGAGCAAGCATATAACCTCTGAGCGGAATGACAGAGGCACAAAAGCAATACCATTCATTATATAGACTTCGCTTACTTCTACACTGATATCTTTCAGTAGAGAATCTAAAGCGCAGCATTTTTGCACGATTAGAGGTTCCGGAAGAAATCGGAGCAACTCAAAAGTTATCACTTTCGGCTGAATACGATGGTTGGAATTGGCTTACAAATCAATCAATNCAATCAATAAAACAAATGGAAATTCGATTTCTCCTGTTCGCTGAGCTTGGTAATGTGTTTTCAAACGTTTCATCACACTAGCCGAGGTGACGTCATCATTAGTGCTTGTGATGTGGCAGTGTTCTGTTTGTACTCGTTCGTTTATATATGTGTTCTTCTCCACCGATTATTTTCGTCCCCCGTTCTCACTGTATTTTCGATTCGGTTCGCCGGTGAGGGAGTGAGGGTGACAGGGGAGGGTTTGTCCTTCCGCCCTGATTGCGGCTTCGGTCCATTCTCAAGTCACGGCTTGACCTTTTTTGTTGCGTCATTTGATCTTTGAGTTGCATTAGTGTGTACACGTGATCCAGCTTACTGTGCCTTTTTATTGAGTTAATTGGAGATTCATATTCATAAAGTCAGTGAGATAACTACCATGAAATGAAGACATGAAGACACGGTAGTTATCTCACTGCCTATATAAAAATGACTTTGACTGCAGTATGCACGTAGGCAGATGCAGCGAAATAACCATGGATACATTGTGCGTTGTGATTAACAATCATCTCTTCATTTCACGGTAACCGAAGATTGTCAAGCCTCGAGAAATTCTCTGGCCTACTTTGACCGGATTTGGTCAATAAATTTCACTGATTCGAAGTCAAACTGATCTGCTTCTTGATCCTCGTGGAGGGAAATCAACGACAGTGGACCATGTCTCTTGACTACCGATCCGTGTTCACAGATCCTTGTTGACAGTTTTCTCCCAGTTTGTCCGATGTAGTGTTTTCGGCAGTTCTTACAGTCTATTTTATAGATAACGCTGCTCTTCGTTTTCCATTGTTCTCTCCTTTGGTTTTGACGGAAATCTCCTCGGGCAGGCAGTCGGTTTGTGGGCGACTTGGATTCCATATGATTCTTGCTGTCGCTTCCGAAACTTCCTGGATGGCTAAATATAATTCAGTTCACCCGAGCTACGAGAACCAATTCTCAATACTTTATCAACAAATGGAAATGCCCAGTCCGTATGCTGCTCCCAGTAGTGGACCAAAGTGGGACACATGTTCTGAACACTGCACCGTGAATCTATAGTCTTCATAACTGTTGTGTTAGTTATTGAAATTCGGTATCATTTTGAAAGGAATTAGTACATAATTACTCGCACGATTTTCGGACTCTGTTACTTGTACACACGGAGCAGTTAACAATATCCACAAGAACAAAATCTTTCCACATCGCGTCAATCAATTCATTCATTATACGACAATTTTGTCGATCCAACGAAATCGGAAAAATAGAGAACCATTTCTGGGTCCGTGCGGACAGAGTTCGCTAGTTTTCTCTCTACTGACGCGTTCACAAAGAATACGAAGTAATCTCGGCAAACATCCCAACGAGTGAGGTGGACTTGGAATCCAGAGTCCTCAAAAGGGGGCAGGCGAGGACAAAAAGCGAATTCCGTTTGTAACGGGGTTGACAGTTTGAGAGAGCACGCTTTGCAAAGGGTTTGGGCGAACAGTGTGGCAATCTGAATGTCTCACAAACTACTCATTTGACGAAGATCGAGACGACTTAGCATTTCGAGATCACAGCTTAAGATTCGAAAGCGCGGTCCGAGTAAGACAGAGAGAATGTATCAAGGAGGGGTTATAAAATACGGTTCACGTACAAACATTGAAATAATAACTGTTATGAAGTGGGAAAGGTCTTTGCTGAGAATTTTGCATGGACAATGCATTCGCCAAGTTCACATGCAACTTATATGAGGAGCATTCACAGCCGGTTGGGTGTATAACCGGGAGAACAGAACAGGAAATAAACTTATTCCAAAGACAGATATATATGTGGATGAGTTACCTTGTTTTGTTCGTGCGTATCTAACCAGTTATGTTCAATCTGCGGTCACTGTCAGATGCTGCAAGAAGCTGACAAAACTCCAACGCAGTTTAACATCAGGCAACTCACAATTACCTTTTCCATCCCAACCAGAATGCCACGTTTCTGACATGGAATAAAATCCTATTATCACCGAAGCCATGTATCCCTCAGTGGGAATTCCTGTTATCCTCGTAGGCAAATAAGCCAATTGGAAAATGAAACCTAGTTCGAAGACCTCTTTTGAAAAACAATTAACTTAGTATCTAACACCTCAGATGAACTGTTGAGAGTTTCAACACTGCATTGGTTGACTGTTGCTAGCCATATGGCAACCACGCGCTAGATACCCGGGTACCTTTGATACAGAAATATGCGACGGCACCCAAAGAGATCCAGCAACGTAAAGAAGTTATAATAAGCAGACCAGATAAAGGTTCAGGAGTTGCTCTGATGAATAGATACGATCACATCAAGGTGTTCAAGCTCCTGTTCAATGCGAAACAAATTGACATGTGCCTGAAGACAAAGACAAACGATTATATATATATACATATATATATATATATATATAGAGAGAGAGAGTAGTTTGAAGTCCATAAAGGACCAAGGCCATAGAAACATCTGGGTTCGACGCAATCAGGCCGTCTGGGTCAACCATTCCATACCTTTACGGGTTACCCAAAGTTCACAAGATTGGCATGCGATCAAGACCAATTTTATCAATTCACCGTACCATCAGACTTCCAAGTGGCTCATCGGAATGATCACATGTTCTCCTTGGGAATATGACATTCTTCTTCATAAATATACCACTCTTCTAAACGAACGATTTTTTCTGTTGCTACATTGACACTTAAAACATACAGCTAGGATTACCAACGAAGAATCTGAAGGAGTTACTACTGATATTCACATTCAATGTCTCGTTTCTATTTGATGGAAAATTTTACCATCAAGTAGACGAAGTGACCATTAGTTCCCCATTGAGCACACTGTCAACAAATATATTCATGACCAGTTTAAAAAATACACGGAACGGTAAAATCACGACAAAAGTGCTCTAAATATTTGATAAAGTTCATGATTCGATTCAGTTCAGGTTGGAAACAGAAGAAAACGACAAAGTGGCCGTCGTAGACACGGAACTCCTCTAAAATAATGATGGTTCCTTGGAGCGTGGAATACATATCAGACTGACTTGGATGAGACAATATGCAAACTTTTAAAGCTTTGCTCCACTCAGACGGAAAAGAAATTTGATTCAGAGTTTCACACCACGAGCACGCAATATCTACACTGACAATGTGTTCAATGAAGAACTAATAAA
>UZAN01043533.1:0-26835 GCA_900618425.1 Echinostoma caproni
GTTGGTGACCTTGGCCACCTGACCACCAACACCCTGTGAGTGGCTGAAGGAAACAAATCTGACTGGATGCGGTAATGTGGTAGCATTGATCACGAGAACCCCATGCAAGCAAGATAGTACTGATAAAGTTGGCGTGCATGATACCACTGCAAATCTTATTTGCATGGTTGTATGCGATCAGCATCAGTCATAGAAGCTGCGAATGTCAAATAGATTGAGAACAACCCATCTAACATGATAAATGTCGTTCACATCGAATCACTATCTGACACAAGGCGCCATTGTTCTCCAGTCCCCATTCCGTATTCAATACATCAGATAAAGCTAAACGAATGATCAGGAGACAAGATATGAAAAATTTGCACTGATGAATGAGGAGCAGCAGGCAATAAAGAATTCTACTGTAAATGTCACATTTCTGTCCAATCTAGTGGTCTGATATACTGAATAATACATGTCGCAATGATAAGGATGCTGTTCCGGTTTACTCTCTGCTGTAGAATTTGTTTTTCGCTATGCAAATAAATAAGAAAGCTATTCGAAAAGCAAAAGCACAACGGGTACCCCTATCATGTATTGGAGTCGGTTGGATTTGATGAAAATGCGGAGCAGAAGTAAGTGAATAAGTGATAGTGTTCAGTGGAACACCTTGCAGATAAACCAGATCAGGGACGAACATTGACAGGCACAGACTCGTGTCACTCACTCATGCACCCGCGTGTACCATAACTGGTATGCATGCAGGCACATCACACTGAAAGGCCGCAGTCCAACCATCCTTTTACCTGCATCTCTTACTTCACTGGGCAAGTGGACCACCCACGTTTATCGAAACCAATGGTCATTTAGGATCATCAAGTATCGACCGAATTGACCAGTTGCCAAGTGGGGTCGTTACCTACGCGTTTCATTTATGTTAAGCAAGTAATGGATTCGATAGTAGCAAATTCGGATTAATCCATTCGATTGATCATAGATACCAGGCTCTGTTGATGGTCTTAGGTGTGGGTTTTATCCCTTGGCAGATCGGTAATTCCCCACTAGTTGAATGCCCTTATAAGCAATGGAAAGATTTGTGATGACTGAAAAACAGCACCGGAAAAATGTTTCGTCTTGTTCGGGACTCGTTAGCAGTGCATGTTTTTTCTTGCCCCTGTAAGGACTAGAACTACAAACTCTCGGGTCGGGACTTCAAACCCTAACCTCTGGGCCTACTCGGTCGACGGTCATAACTTTATACTAATGACCTAAGTAATTGAGAGTACCGTATTTGGATTATTCTATTCGATCGGTGAAACAGCTCTCCACTGCTCTGTATCAGTAATCATAAATCTTTTCATCGCTTATAAAAGTATTGGATTCCTTTCAGACGTACGAACTCACACAATCGTTCATCCGTAAATTGACTCATTTTCCTCCTGGTCCTGTATCATACACTCTCGAACGTACGCCTGCCTAAGTATTACCGATTACAAATGTATTTGTTTGAACGAGTGTTCATTTTGTTGACGGTGGCGTTCCTGTTACTGACAGTGGTGGTCGTGATTTTGTGGTGGCAATATTACTGGTGATGATGATATTAATGGTGACTATCAGGATGATGATAGTGTAAGTTATTATGATTTTTGTTCGCATGATGATGATGGTAATCATGGTTCCGAGGATAGTGTGGATCGTAATGACGTTACTGAGTTCAATTATGCTAGTAAAAGTAATAATAACGATAATTTTGTTGAGATTTATGATAACTCTCAAAGGGGAATTCGTCGTGTATATAGCAAATGAAGGGTGAACTGAAAAGCTAAGAAGCACTGGACAGCTGTTTGGACCTGGTTGGATCTCATCAGCAAGGCGAATCCATCGACCCAACTGGGGATCGGACCCGGGACCTTATAGGTAGAACGAAAGCATGCTACCCACTCGGTCACCGGGAAGCTGATCGGACCGTTTTTCATTTTCTATTTACACGATATGGTACAAACCAAGTTTGCGAGGTTATTTCGGGCCACAGACCCTACTCATCTGAGCACGCGCCTCCCGGGGTTATGACTCGGTTAGATAGAATTACAACCTGACTATTTGTTTTATGTGAGTGATGGAGGATTTTATTCAATTTCAAAGGGAAAATTCTTCGCGTATATAGCCATTTATGGTAACATGACTGACACGCTTATGGTGGTGTGCGCTGTCCTGGTATGCTGTCAACCCTAAGGTTCAAGGTCCCAACCTTGTCACCACCACCCAACTTTGGTGGTAGACACTTTTAGTGGAGTTCGGGTCAATACCACACCTAACTTAGCCGGGCTCCAAGTCCCGCAGAGTGGGTAGCCAGCTTCCATCATGTAACAGCAGGTACTCACGACTATGGGATCCACACACACACCCCTCGTTTGCTGCTCATCACAAAAATGAGTATAATAAAAAATGACAGTGATGATGACCCGGATAAAGATGGTGAATATAGTGACTTGACAGTCTCAGCTGATGATGAAATTCTTTCAGCTACAGCTGATAAATTGCCGCTTTACGTTTGCCTACTCCTCCAATACGAATCTGCAATCCATCTCATGAATGTTCCTTGTTCCGAATGTTTAATCATATCCTCAACGGAAATGAATTTCGACAAGTGTTTGTTTGCAATGAGGACGTTTTGGCAATAATCAATGAGTGTGCTGCTCACTTGCTGTACAAGACATGCATCACACGCAAAACTAACCATCAAACTAACTAACTACACCGTCACAGATTGAAAACTTCACGCTTTTGTTTGAAGCGACAGCTTGACAGCGACTGATGACAGAATGACAATGAATATAATTTGCTTGACCATGACTGTAGGAATAATTGTTTGATTGGAGAGTGGCTTAACTAATTGTTTTCTGAGCGTGCGTAAGATGAAGCAGCAATTTACAAATATGACAATCTTTGGTGATTAGCATATCAGAGAAATAATGCACCGATTAATCCCAAAACAACCGTCCGCAGATTGTCGCTCATACAGTTCCTCCTAGGTTTGACTTGTTTTATTTGCGTGGCTTTCATTTGCATGTCACTCGTTTTGATTTAACACCGTCAAGTGACATAATAGATCGATAGATTTAGCGATCAGTCCTGCTGAGTGAGACACGTGTGATAATATACAATGTTACTACTATTACCACTAACTACACACAACTAATAATATTCTTAGTAAACTGAATCTTTTTGTTCGTTTTAGGAACTGTCGAGATCTTTCTAACAGATTGTAAGGACGGAGCGCACAGAACCCGTCAGGTCATGCATCGATCTGCGTCACACCACAATTGCGTTCTGACGCCTAAGGACCAATCGATCCCGAACTGGATGACTAAGGTGAATCAGACAGCTGTCGTCCGATCGATCAACCAGTGTCAAGGACGCGATCTGATTGGTGCGTCACCATATCGCTCCTTGTACGCCTAATTTACTACATATATTTGCGTATTGCGTCATGATCAATAATACACTCTGACCGTCGTTTTCTCCAGCCGGGTTTTCTCTCCGTGTCATTTTTGGGTGATAGTCAAGAGGTGCTCCTATCGACCATACTTCTCGTCGAGACATAACACAGATAAAAGTAGGTTACCCGCAGATGGCGGGATCTTTTCCTCAAGAGTTAACCAANTTCAGAGAGCCGATATACGAAAAAGCCGTTTTTTCCAATAATTTATCAACTGGTCATTTCCAATTAACTAAGTACATTATTGACAATTCTTTGATCTAGTGGCACGTGAATCTTATCACACTAATCACAGAGCGATGCCACGTTGGTCAATATTTTGATTTAACATCCTCCGAGTTACGACACTCCCATTTACCAGAATGAAATCAGCTGGTAGCTTGACAATAGGCCATGGTAGAGGTAATACGTGAACAAAACGACTGTGGTCGCCTAGTAGGGGAAACAAACAGTGCGAGTCCAATTACCTCAAACTTGCGCGGTATGATAAGGCGTAATGGTTCCGACGATCACGAGGGAATAAAATAGACGATTTTAAATGCCGGAATGACTTTCACTTAACAATTCGTTCCCTGGAGGTGTTCAGAACCATAGGGGATAGGATACTCTTGTTCTTTTCGAAAGTTGTTTTATTGTACGGTCTGAGTAGCCTGCTCTGTGAGAGCACGCAAACGAGTGGATGCACGTGGAAGTGGCTTAATTGGACAATCTGTCTTAGAGATGGAACCGAATCGCGAAGGATGTGGAGAAAGTGGTGCGCGGTGATCCCTTTGGGAACGTCTCTTTTGTTTTGGGCTCACTGATAGGGTCATCCGATTCGTCGTCTTTTCTCCCTGGTACGGTGCTTGCGGATACGGACATTCCCTTGTCACTGTAAACTCTTTTCGTATCTCTGGACTTTCTATTGCGTTTTTGTCAATATAATCCATTCTCCCATGAGATCTTGTCTATTTGTTTCAGTTCGTCACCTGAAGTATCTGGGCTGCAAGATTTTTGTGCTCATTTCGCCCGGCAGAGCACCAAGTTTCCCTCTTTTAAGTAGTGCAAAACTATTAAAGTTGATGTATTGTCTCGTCCAAGTTAGTTTATGTGGGGGTTCCAGCTGATCGGTTCATCTGTATTTCTGCGGACAAAGGTCTTCTTGAAGCCGAATTCGCTCGTTTGTTTTCTTTGATGAAACTTGAAACTGGTGAATTGATAGACGCTGACAAATGTTTTCGGCATTCCCTTCAAGTCGACATCATTCTGAAAAACGAGTAATATATTTGGTCATTGCGTCTGTATTACATTTTCACTTCCTGTATAGTCCATAGGGGAGATGGCGTTCTCCAGCTCACCAACGAATACGCCTGACAATAGCTGGTTCAGCCGCGAATTCATTGCTACTCAATTGGTTTTCCTGTAAACGTGGTTCTTGCAGATGAATTATGCAGCAAGTGTCCACTGGAGTGCTAATTCCTTTGGTTTATTTAGCGGTGTTCCGAAATTCAAGTTAGTAATCAGAGGAACTTGAATATTGGAATAGCCCGAAACAGATGTATGTTGATGTTCCCGCTCGCCCTTTTAAAACCTATTGATTATCATTGATCTACCGGATTTTCTATCAGTCCAGTCCGCAGGTACCGAGGTGTTCGCGGAGAAATCGGTCTTTATCCCATGAACTTTAATTGCATTGAAATGAATCATCATCACATCACCTTGGAGATTGTGTTAGAATCGTGTCCATCAAATTTAACTTCATTATTTAACCATACATTGCCTGTTTTTCGCTTTATGAGTTTTAAAGTAATCCTCAATAAAAAACAGTAGAAAGTTTCAAAGAAAAAAATGCAACTGGCGATAAGTGGATGATGCACATCGAATTCCGATCCCATATGCCGGGTAAAACTCAGTTAGAAAGGTTGAAAAATTGGATTCCTATCTGTCCAATTAATTTAAATGCGCTGTAATTTGAAGTACATATTGCATTCAAAGACTAAAATCAATCGAAAACAAACAAATGGCCTTTTTACTCTTTGTAAACGAGCAACAAAGCAGGATGTGATTTGCCATTTACTTTTGGATCTGTTATCCTAACCATAGTTCAAGTTGATGGATGATTTCAACAGGTTCGGTGCAAATATCTGAAAAGGGCTCTCACGCTAACATTGTTGACTTAACCTCCCAGCGTAAAAGATATTTAGACCTTCGTGACAAGTTATATTTCAAAACCCTATCCTTAATGTTCACGGCAGATCCAAGAGCAAATGTTCGCTGGAGAGTATTTGTCAAAGTTGTTGAGGTTTAAAACCACATTTATCTGTTTCACTCAATCAAGATTAATAAGTTTTCACACTCCATTGCGCGCTGAATAAATTTTCATTTGACTATTTCTATCCGGTCTTAGCGTTCTCCCCTGGTCTCTAGTCATCTGTTAGACAATAATATCTCACTGAGCAGTTCAACAAATGATTCCTTTTTCCGTATTCATTTCTTTCAGTTTATATCAGGTCGTAACTGTTCTCTACTGATAGATGAATACGCACAACTATTCAGCCTCCGGGCATTATATTCAATGTTCATGTTTGTTCCCATATTCCACAATTGTGAGTGATCATCGGTGGAAAATACACACTCATTTACCTTCGCAAGTGTAAGGCCAACGTTCTGGTGTGAATAGAAAAGATAACCTCTCTGTGAAGAAGTAGTAGACTAACTGATTTCTCTGATAGGATCGAACAATAACCTTCGGTTTTCTTCCCATTTATTCATTAGAAAATTATGTAACCAACTTTCAAAGAGAGAGCTGCATTTAACCAACGAGTCACTAGGAACGAATAAAGATTGAGAAGATCGATGGTAATGGATGGCTAGATTTAAATACATGAGCTCCTTGATCGCGGTGACTATCACCACATTCATCATTTGATCATGACGTACTCAAATCTGATTAGGAAAGTTCGAAAACCCGGCATCTTACAGTTGCGATCACTTGAAGTTCATCAAGAAAGAGTCAAAGAAACAAAAATAACTGTTTACGCTCAAACATAACAATTTGTTCAACTTTCAGATGAACAATATTCTGTGAAAGTTATTTTTATCAATTGATCAGTTCATTAATTTTTGAGGTGTGTATACGTTTTGCTATTTTTGGAGATCAAAATAGCACGATATACAAAGCACCAACTAGTCATCCGTGTATGCCTCGCTTCTTCAATTTTATCACTTTATAATGTTAATGCCAGAACAATGCGAATAAGCAAGAAAAGATTTTATAGTGATATAAACTGAATACCAAAAAATAAAAGTCAAGAAAAATGTCGCTGCCCAGAAAGTAAGCCGTTCAGATTAGTTGCAATCAAATTACGGCTCGGCCATTGCACCCAAGCAAGGTTGATTGAGAACTGTGCACAGATAATCGGAAAAGATAATCTACTCAGGCGTAAAGAAAGAAACCTTGGTTGGTTTTGTAACAATAAACAACAGTCATTCGGCGGGTATCTCCAGATGTCGCTCGTCAAGTGAGAGTAGGAGAACCCTAATGCATTAAATTTATTTTAGGGCAATGTGCTAAATCCCGTTTTGACTGACGTGCTCTCAACATTTGTCTTAACTAGAGAACACTACAGATTTTGCGGTCATTACTAAACCTCACTGTATTGATTCTCATCCGTGTATGATACTTCTTTAGTCTTGTCGCCTTGTTTCTCAGATTGGTTACATTAGTCTTTAAATATTTGGCGTAGATTTTACAAATAATGCTTTATATTTAAAATAAAATGTGCTTATGACTGCCTTAAACGATTTTTTTCGTTCTAATCATCGACCCAAAATTACGGCCAGGTCAGTAACTGTCTCATTACAAATTGATCCGGCTTCATCATCCCTAGACTCCGTGAGAAATAGCTCAGCCGTTTGAAGGCAAATTCGATTCACTTTACTACAAAGTAATTCATTTTTGATGATAAGAAAGAAAGAAAGAGAGAAAAGGTAATAGACTGAAGAATAAATCGACCACACTTGGGATTGGTATGAAAAAGTTAAAAATGAATGAATGAGGTTAAGTAGTAGTAGTAGTAGTAGTAGTAGTAGTAGTAGTAGTAGTAGTAGTAGTAGTAGTAGTGTTGGAATAAGACGCATAACCACCAGTTATGCAGTATAAGCAAATAGAAACCCATACACACAGTAGAACATTTCGAAACAAGGTGTACTCAAGAATACTTATTGTCACTGGTTACTGAGTGTGACCCCCACCGTAATGTAAACTAGACTATGAAGGTATGGCCGAGGTCGGTATTACTTCGGCCTTGATCAACACTCGTCATTGTTTCTTGAGTTGCATCTGTCTTGCGGCATGGTGGGGCAACAGAGTAATATTGGACTCATTCGCATACATTCAGCTGACCGGGAAAAGGAATTAAAGTTAGATTATGTGTAGGAAGAACAAGAAAAATTGCATCATATTAGGTGTTTACTTGTTAATAATCACTCAGTTGAATTTACAAGACAATATTTTATGGACACTTTAATTCAAGGAAGTTCGCTGCATTTTTCTATTAAACATAAAGACGTGTGCATCGCATCGTTTGTACTTGGATGTATTCTCTATTTAGTTGCATAACACATTCAAGCCTAAAATTTGACGAGGGTCAATATGTGCACCTAAATGCGATCAAAGGATAAATGAATTGTAAAGCTCACAACGAATTTTCATCATTTCAGTCAAACTTTGCCAAACAAAGTATCCAGGAGTGTTCGAATATAGATATGCGGGATGACATAGCTAGGCGGTTGGAGCGGGTGAGGGATTTCGATGTGCTCTTTGTATAACTTTGTATAACAAGTGGGTGCTATCCAACATACTTTCTCTCTGCGAAATTTAGCCAAGCATCAAAGTGTCCTTCATGAATAATGTTTTCTGAAAAAGAGCATCAGTATTCGGTAGAAACAGCAGATCACTATGAGACTGTTCTCCGGTAAATAAAAAAGAATCTTGGAAGACCGGAGAAAATTAAAGGAGACCAGTGAAGAAATTGAAGGGGGCCGCGCTGTTAGAACTACGTATCACTACCTGATGGTAGCTTATGGGAGGTAAACTTATTATTTCGGGGGAAAATGTTTTCCATTTGCGGACAGAAATCTGATTCCGTGCGGACCAACGAAAAATTACTTTCAGCAACTAATTCACATCACCGACTTTGCGTATTGGTCATTAGCTAAATCAATCATTTTGCGACAGAAGGTGGGAAATGATTTCGGAAACAGATAGAATGTACAATTTAATTCAAACCGAAGTAAATGGAACAAAGGAAAAGAGAAAAACATGGTTGAGCTCTGTTTTTGAAATATGGCTGGAATGGAAGAGGGATTAGAAACATCAGCTGTATGAGCTTCCGGGAGGTAATGAATAGAGGTAATACTACTCAGGTCGCTGATATAAGCCGTAAAAAGACCGAGTAGTAACAATGATAATCGGAATGATATTCTGACTAGAATTATTTGAAGACGGGTAGAATTAGGACAAACTCTGAATGCAGATTGGGAAGCCCAGGCCAATAAATTCTACATATCGCACTCAATTAATGGTCGATTCTGGAATGTTTATTCGGTGCCGGTATGGTCCAAATATTGCCAACGTAAACTTTTCAATATATGGTCAATCGGATAAAGTATATGATGTCCATGTAACCAGGAAACGCTAACGTTAGCGAAGAAACATTTATTCTTTTCGAAGATACTCGTTGGACTGACCTTTAAAGCATCTGAGTGATAATGGCTCGAAACCAGAAAGCCTATTTTGGAAGCATCTTATGATTTGAGGATTTATTCACTTACTCACTCAGTCTTTCTTAGTTGCGAGATACTCTCACTCGTAATACAAGCAGATGTTTGTATTAGCACCAAGTAGTTAGGATAAACGGAGGCGTGTTCAGTTCCATTGAAGGTTTCATATATAAACGCCTCATAAATGCATGTACTCGTGATGTTTGCTATTTGTACATTGAATTCCCTACCAATGTCAATCGAAGTTGTCGTCGATAATTCTAAATGATCGGTGATGATATATGAGGAAAGAGCATCATGTCGCGTGAAAACCGTTCTCTCTATCTTAACATTCCACACCTGTCCTTTGAAAGAAGTGCGTGAACCCGGTCCTACATTATATAAGACCACCACCGACAACCGTTTACCCACGGGATGACTATTCTGCGCGAAAGGATTAGAGGCAATTGTGTTAGCAAAAGCATGGTGGAATAAATATATGCTTTGTAACGTAACCAGGTGAATTTCACCGTTGAGGGAATTAATGAACCCTTAGAAACTAACCGATTAACGAAAGTTATACTAAGAAAGGAGACCATTGGAAGCGTAAGTTCGGAGTTTTGAGAAGACCAAAGGAAAGTGAAGTATTAGGGTACGATGAGATGAAGAAAGAACCAATGAAAAACCCCAGCCGCACTAGCTTGTTACAAATGAATCCCTTCTTGAAACGAACACCGCGCTTAAATGCAAGATGTTAACGAATAGCGAAAACACCTTAACCCGAAAAGGGCAACTCAAATCAAGTCAAGTCAGCAGTAGCTTTATGCACCCGGATGGGTGAATTTTCAGCAATAAAGTGGCCCTAAAAAGGGCCGCGTGGATGGAGTATACTCCATCAAGTAAAACTCTTTACTTGGTGATAGTGTAATTGATTACCGCCTTCGTGTCTTCAGAGACGGCGTGCTTCGCCAGTTTGCCGGGAAGCAGTAGATGAACAGCAGTTTGGATTTCTCTGCTTATGATAGTAGAGCGCTTGGTGTAGTGGGAAAGACGGTTAAACTCGGCGGCAATACGCTCAAAAATATCCTAAAGAGCAAAATTATTCTTATTGAAGTATACTTTACCTGATAAAAAATAAAAAATCTTTTACTTCTCTTTATTTGATGTTAAGAAGATTAAAATGAAAATAACTTGGGAAGTCAGCTGCGAGCAACATAGAAAATCTGTTGAAAATCTGTGCGCCTGGAATAACGACAGCGGTAGCTGGGTAAGCTAACTAACAATGTAAAATGTATTAAAATGTATTAAAAATAATCAGTGGCATCCGACCTTCAGGCGAAACGTGGACCGATGCGTGGTATAATTCCCTTTTCGACGCTTCAAATTTTTGAACTCAGTCTGCATACTACACATCTGTTGCCCAAAAGTTATTTGAAACCCCTGCATTTTGTGACAAACCATTTTCCTCTACACTGAAAGACGCCACAACAACTAGTTAAGAGTTCATTGTATGTACCTGATTTATCAGGACAAGCTGGAGTCCGCGCAAACGAGGTCAAAGGATAGGAAGAATGCGGTATTTCTAGCCAGCTGCGTGACTGAACAGAGAAAGATTGTGTAAAATACCAGCCGGAAAACGTAACAAGCAGATGGTTTACTGAACTAGCAATGACTGATCGCTTAGGGTAACCTACCAGTATGATCGGCATAATGTATGAATTCGTAATACGCCATTGGATGATAATGATTGACACCGGTGTAATACTGAGCACAATTATCGATGTATATCTTATGTGTCTATCACGTCCCTAGTTCGAGTGTGATCAGGAGCTGAAATAATCTAGTCCTGCTGCACCATTTCGCAATTTAAAAGAACAAAATGCATGCCAAACGCAGGCATTCTTGGACTCAGGCTATTCGGAAAAATTTACAATCTACCTGCATCTTCACTGAATATTACAATGTTGTCTTCATACACCAAGTCAGATCACCTGTCATCTGAAAGCATATCACCGCCGCTATCCTCGCTCACAGATAAAGCTTGTTCCGTAATCTCTTCCATTACAAAGTTGAGTAGAAAATGAGAGACCATGACAAATAGCACACTCCATAGTGAACTTGGATGAAAAACAACTGTCAGCTCAAACTTCACACCGACTACCAGTAAAAGGGGACCATAGTGTTATGAGATGCTACTCACTTGTGAGCAGTAGGTAACATAGTTGGTGATTTATTTCAACAATCGAAAATTAACAAGATCGCTGAGGGCGGATTGCTGGGTCTCAAAGAATAACTATCGGTTGCTACATTAATTTTCCGTTGTGCGGCCGGGAATTGCTATGGTATGTTTCTGATGAGATTTTCTGTGTTACGTATGCCAATTTACTGATATCCCATCTGTGATCCTCAATAAACGACTATTTTCGACGGAGCACCATCTTATGGAGTTATAACAATAGTAGTGGGGTAAATGTCTCTTGCCTATCATTAGAAAAGATGTGGCATCATAGTACACCGCAGCCAGTTGAGTCGAAGGTCACATTTAGATCAGGAAATATTGAAGTTTTCACGCATTCCCATTATATCACTAGGATGACGAGCCTTTTCAGTAATTTCCGTTGATGCCCTTACAGGTTGCGTGGTGCAAAAGTGCTTGTGCAATGACAGCCACGATAATTTTAGTAATTTAAGACGTTCTCTTTTAGCGTTGAATGGGGGACTCTTCGGCCAAGTTATGTCAGCATCTGCGACCGATATTAGATAACCTCCGACCTCCTTGGTTCGTAACCCGTGGATAGTGTAGGTAGGTCAGAATTGTACAATCAGACGAACCGAGTTATTGATATCGGCTATGTCGTAGCAATGGCAGTTGCTCCGTTTCTAACCTGCCCCTTTACCAGACCAATATGGAATGGTGAATTCGGATACAATCGGCCGGGTATTTAGAGATCTGACCTAGGTAGTAGATCAAAATCTCGACCGTGACGAAGAGACTCAATAAATACAATAATTTCGTGCTCAGCTGGCCATAAAGTCAATTGTTTTGATAGCCCAGTGTATTGGCAGTTTTTGTACTGGAAAAATTAGGGGAAAACCGTAGAATGTTATCATATCAAAGTTCCAGAACTTTCCTCAAGCTGCCAGATAATGTGAAGGACACTTAGCGTGACCGCATTCAAGATATAAACACGAAACATTTTTTCTCCATCGAAGCCCTCTTCGAAATCGAACGGAAAACGAGTCAGATCAATTACTGTCAAAAATTCAGGGCACTGAGAAAAATCAAATGTGTATGCTGAGTGCAGATCGGTTTATGCCGTCACGCTGCAACTCTATCCCGTAAAAGAAGCTACCCATCCCAGCCAGGTCTGTTCATGAACAATTTGTTCTCTTTGATCCTGAAAAGGCAATCCGGGAAGTCTTTTTGATTGCTCCAAAATGTATTTGTCCTTAGAGTACAATTAGGAAAATGGGGCTATAGAAAAACAATTACAAATTTTATCCAACCAGCGACGGGAACCAGAGACCGCTGAAAATATTGAGTCCACTTTGATCTCGTCGTGTTACTATAGTATTTGAATATTAATTCTGATGTATATGGAATGTTATCGAAGAAAAATTCCGAGACCTAGGAGAGATATCAGAAACAACGTGGATATCACACTGAGATATTGCTATTTTGACTTGCAGGGTTTATTTTAAGAAAATGAAAGTCCTTCTTCAAGTCAAGTCGGTCGAATCAAGTCAATCCAAAGAATCGCTTTATTTACCCTGAGGGGTGGATGCTCAGCAGACACTTAATCACAATGTGTCTAACAATGGGAAATATAAAACGGTAATTGATAAAAAAAAACGTAAAAGTATTATGATCACAGGATGTGTTGAACTCAACTATTTCGTGGTAATCTCATCAGCTGTGTACATACATTCAGATCACGTTTAACCAAACGTGATGGGATTACCACGAAATAGTTGAATTCAACACATCCTGTGATCATGATGCTTCTTCTTGCTCTCATGAAATTGTTAAAGGGAACTGGTTGTATGGAACGTAAAACTAACAACAACAAAATACTAATGGCATACCACATTATTTATCATCACCTTGGATCAGCATCTTGCGCAGATTTCATGCAACAGGAGCATGGTGGTATGGTGTCATTCACTCATTTACATTCGGAAGAATCCGACCAGGGGAAAACATACCAAGACTTCATTGCCTACCAAAACCGGAAACAGAATTTACCACTACATCCATTTCTAGATATGAATATCCCATTTTATCAGGTTCTATCAACCTAGTTAGCCAAGTTACTGGAACCATTCAAAGAAGAATTAATATCCTACACTCTGTTTGGCAGATTTAGGCCAAGATAAAACTGAATCAGAAAAAAGTTCTTTCCTGTTTTCCGGACGGCACAATTTGCAACTGAGGGAACTCGAATCACGAAGCGAGCGCTTGGCTTTGTGGCAGCGCAATCCCCTACGCCGGAAACACCATGAGTGTCAAATGTTAAATCTTCTGACACTAAGAGTGCATCTTGGGGACTAAGTTGGGTCTCCAGAAGGCAGTGAAGTAAGATATTTTATGCCTGTTTCCGATTGATTTGTTTGGCATGTTAAATGAATTAATAATAAACCAGAGAGGGTGCTGCCATTGAATACTGCTAAAGGAACGGGGAATTTTGGTTTCTTAAATCCAACAGCTTCTGATTGACTTACCTTAGTAATTAAACTTTGAATGGTGAGGCCCGAGTGACGGAAGTACTAAGCAAGTAGCATGATTTAAGTATAACATGAGATACCTGAGAATTTAGTCTTCGGTCTACTTCATGCTGACCCAAGCCTACTAATAACTTGATCTTTAGGAACCCTGACTTTTAACTCAAAAGTCTGACCGTCAAGGCATTGGGGTGTGGATTCAACTCAAAGATGTGGCCGCAGTACCCGAGTGAGGGCTTCTACTTTCACACAAGGCCTTCAGGTTTCGGTTCAGTGTTTTGGGCATTGGTGCTTCCACTATCGGTCAAATCAAGTCAAGCCAGGGAATCGCTTTATCTACCTTTCGGGATAGTCCTTAACCTGATGCACCCTACGGTATAGATAATATGGACAAGACAGCACCTTATTGGCTGAGGCTGCCCAGCGTGGGTAATGAAGTTCGACAATTTCCCCTAGTTAGATTCGATGTAAAACCATAAACCAAACGGAAGGTGGGTTATTTCGACCTAGCTGAGTTTAATTGATCTTGCCATATTTCTACCACGAGTGTAAAACGAGTCGACGACTGACTCACTCCCGACAACAAGTGCACATCATAAACGACCGGCGGATCTTGATATGAGATCTTGATATGAGACCAAATGGACTTCGGACGGCGCTCTATAGTATCAAACAGTTGAATTAAAAATATCACGGAATGGGTAATATATGCTCTATCCACGTGGTCGTGAGGGGCTGGCGCAATATGCTCTGATGAAAAGTCCGTTGGCACTCGTATCGGATATGCAACTTCAAGGTACAGATCATTTGGAACTTAGACAAGCAACTTTGAACAAGCATGACAGCTCTTAACCGTGAAGGTTGGCATCAATGGCTCGGGAGGTGAGTTGCAAAAGCTGCCTGACAAAAAACCACCATAGGTATTTATATGTAGACAATGAAAAAGCCCTATTATAATGGTCGACATAAGGTAATCGTTGTCAAGCATTACTAATAATATTATTAAAAATAATAGCATAATAACCAAATTCAGAAGAGTAAGATATCAACGTGGGTAGCATCAAATGCATTCAATGAACTGTCAATGAACATTTTCTGTAATTATGTAATACAGAAGAAATATATATCATTTCGCCAGCAACCTTCCAGATGATGGGCAACACGTCAAGGGAAATCGGCTATCCAGAAAGCTTCATCAAAAGGCATCAAAAGGCGACTGTTTCTCAGCCCTGTTTTTCCTCGATCCCTAGGAAAACGGTTTATGCAACAATTGATTTCAAGAGGGATATGCTAGTTGAAACGCTAACTCTTCGATTATCCTACGCCATTGAAAGAACTTACTTTGCTACTACACTCTGTCTCTTCTTTACTACGAAGCCCATGCTGCAGTTACAGCCCAAAGGCAAGTTGCCTAGTCAGTCTACCTCATTTTGTGTGTACTCTTATTCGTGCTCCTGTGGAGTGAAATACGTATGAAAGACCACTGGGCGATTGTCAGAGAGGATTCAAGAACACTGTCCACCTTGACTATCAAAATGGATCAATAAAGTTGCGACTAGTACCATCTCAGCCCACGCACTCGATGCGGGTCACGAACTGACACGTAAGAGGGCATTCAAGGTCATCTACCGGGTAGCTTACAATCGATCAAAAGGGGTGAGATAAAGAATTCTGTGCACAGCCGAAGCGACCGCGATCAGGCTAAACCAACCAATACTGTGTTCACAAAAACAATTTGTCAAGACCCTACTGTTGCCCTAGCCTAAGGCCAGCAATATCGTGAAACCGAAATATCATTTCGACTCATCCTTGACTGGTCCATTCGGATACAGTCCTCAACTTCAATCATCACAATAGCTGTATGAGTACTTACACTACGGAGTATCGCGCTGTGTTGTCTACATATGTTCGATTGTGTGTACTGTATTGGCCTGATGAGAAGTACCGAGAAAAAACGGATCTGCCTTTGCCACTTTCTGATTTCTCTGATAGAACAATAGGAATATTTTGTGATCTAAATTGAGGCTCGCTAAAATGTCGTTCCCCCTTGCCATTGGGTAACATTTTCCAGGAAGGTTGATTGCGCTGTGCTATTGGATGACGACAAGAGGATAAGTCTCACTGACTGATGCCCCTGTATATAAATTATTGACTGAAAACAAGTCAAAATCAGTAATATTAGATTCGAAACGTCACTGGGGTGGTGCATATGCACGGTTTTCGATTCGTGACAAAGAATAAACACCTGTGGAGCTCGACTTAATAATAATGCATGATAAAACACTCGTTGTAGATCGTTATAAAAATATCAGATCAGACACATTAAACTTTTCTCTAAGAAGACAATGATTGTCTCGATGTCCACTCTGATCACAGAGGCAATACAAACGTCCCTGTTCAATCAAAAGGAGCTCCTGTAAAGGTCAGACGAAACGGCGAAGTTATTAATCAGTTTACAGTGAAAGATAACTAATAATGACCTAACTTTAGAAATCTATAGAAGCTATTTTGCTGGAGGAAATTGCTTCACAAATCTTTGAAATCTGTCCGTTGGACTACGCGGGAGGTCATCTACAGGCTACTGATCTGTTCCCAATTGCGTACCGACGCCTCAGGGGAGATCTCATCTGCCTGAGGAAGATCCTAAGAGGCGATATGGGCCCGGAGTTGCAACAGTGCTTCCCCCTACGGACAGAGCACCACACGCGGGGGCACTCTCTCACATTGCGGAAACTTCAGTCAGTTGGTCTTCCGTTAGTCTACCGACTCTCGCGTAGGTCAACAACACTCTGGAATTCCCTTCCAGTGACTGTGGTGGAAGAGAAGACAGACGCTGCTTTCCAACGGCATCTGTATGCGCACCTGAAGGAGCTATGGAGGAACGACCACTCGTGGTCGGACTTTCGACCCAGTGGTGATGGGGCTTACACGGGCACCCTGCCCTCTGCCCTCAATCCTGAAGACTGATTCACAAGGAGGCAAGCGGAGTTAAAGTAAATATTGTTCAGTGAAACTCATTGAGTAAGGTGTTAAAGCAACTCGTGTCACAGTCATCGCTTGCTAAAGTGCAAGTTAAAATTTTGACTCATTTGGAGAAACATCGTGACTTTCACTCAGCTCAATACCACCACAATTGGGGCTTTCTGTAATTTGGGACTCAATTTACCCGTCTATAACTGAATAATAATAACTTCTTTTACCCATTGGATTTCTCTTCTTTTTCAGTTAAGCACCTTCAGACGGGTAGTTAAGTAATGGATAAATATATGATTATCATTCATGACCTAGAAGTTGTGTAGTTTTGTGAAAGATACCTATCCAACATAGCACCAGCCTTGGTGATAAGCTCTGAGGTTCAAGTATCAATTGAGTGTACCCGAACGATACCGGGAATGCATGCTTCTGTATGCGGCCAAAACTATATCAGAAGAAACTCGGTTGTCTTAAATCAAACTGAACTTTTCGATTTTCCAGAACCTCTTTCTGCTCGACTACAATGTGGACGAAAGTATGACTTTAGGATTCCGAGCAATTGCTTTGACTGACATTCTCAGCCAACCAGTAGTATCCGCCACCGAGCAGCAGGCACAGTTTGCCACAAAAATATTAACCTTGCAACAGTATTCCGTTTACCAACCATTATAATACACTTTCTGCGGCCGAAATGCCAGAAAGGTTAACTTTCCATTTTCGTTCAGTAAGGACCAGTTTTCGGTCTAAAATTTCCAGTCATTTTCGAGCTTCACTATTGCAGCAACATCTTATTCTGTGAGAACAGAAATCAATCAGTAATGCAAAAGAAAGGGAAGATTATTTTGTTTTCTTATGTCCCTCTTTCTTTGAAATGTTGATTGATTTGTGTACTTAAATGGTCCTTATTGGTTACACTAACAAGGTAAATTTTACTCAGCACCCATGGTAGGAATGTGTTCATGAACGCAATGAGAGTTCGTGAATCTCATTACTGGTCATCCTCATTTTCTTTCCAAAGAAAGTTCTCATGTATAAATTTAGATAACTACAACTTTGTGACTTCAGCTGTATCGCATCATTCCTCACGTATGAAGTTCACAGTTGAGAGTCAGGATGCAGAAACACGCAGCAGTCGTAGCCGCAAAATAATTTGACCAATGCGCTAGACGGGGACACGTCGTCAACAGTGAAATGAAAAAGCGAGTGGAACAAGATAGACAAAACGGAATCCAATATTTGAGAGTATAAAAATGATGCATGTGTAATTGTATACATTACAATATAGCAGGACTAAGGTGGATGTGGAGAGTACTCATTGTTTCATGGTCAAATGCATAACTCATTTTAATTAGTAGGCTGGGTGGACTGAAGGTAGTAGCAAACATCATCGGTAGTAATTAATATTTCGTTTTTAATTACCGTTTGTGTGGTTAAACAGAACTATCAATAGGCACCAGTATCGGAATCCTAATGCTTTGTCAGAATAAACTGAATTTTTATATTTGGATTGTAAAAGTTCAGTAGCCTATTTGGGACTCGAACCCACCCACTCACCCACCCTTTTTTAAGACACATCAACCGAACAACCCTGCCACAAATACAGCACTGATCGTTTCGCATTTGGATTAACTAACTGAATTTTTTCTTTCATTGTCTCCTTTCAACCACTGCTTCGGCGTTACGAACAATCTCGGAATGGGCCCTAGGCTCAATAAGTGATCAGTCACTTAGAGAAGAGATATTTCGATAGAATCAAAAAAAGTCTGTAAGGCTTCCGATCAGTTTGAATTACAAAATTGTGTGTTTGAGTGGATCAGATAAAACCAGGACGTAAGTTCTTTGTCGCAATTTCCAACATTGTAAATGGTAGTTGTAACCCTAGACCGATTACCCCAAGTCAGGACATTCAGTAATCACTGGACTATGTAAAGACGTGGTTAAATGTTATTCCTCGATTTCTGTCAAGTATGTTTTTACGGAATATTATTTGTTGATGAAGAAAGAAAAGGCTGCAGGAGATGCAATAACTGACTCAAGTTGATTAGTTTGATCTACAAATGATCGTTCGAACATTAGAAGCCGGCGACAAATGGACTTGCAGGTTTCTCACACTGAATCGCACGCCCGGACAGACAAAACAGAAATTTAGATGCTTGGAAAACATCACCCTTTAAAATCTGTCTTATAAAATCACTTTTGTTCTGGGGCCAAAAACAAAAGCAAACGGAATAAACACAAAAAATACATTTTCAAATATATGTATCGCAACACTTCAACAAGAGCTGAACTGTAAATGAATCCAAAAACATATATTAACCCAACCAATAATAATGTTGATTTGAATAACCCCATACAAAAACTGGATTCAGTCCAATGCGTAGGTGTTTTCTATTCTCAGACTTATACTGCGAAAAACAAAGTTTCATATTTCACCAGACGCCAAACATCATATGCATAACGCGGATGCAAAACATTCAATCTTTTGATCCAATTTGTTTGCTACAAAATTTCCTTTATTCATATTGGATGGAAAGATACAACAAGACATTCTAAATTAGAAAATGCCGTCAAACTTAGCAAGCCACGGACGATAGACATTTTTACTGTCAAAAATGCTAGAATACGATGTGACGTAATGATGTCGCGGTTCGTATATAACGAAGGTGACGATCCGTTATTTTGAGCGTGGTAAAGACGATTGACAGGCATATCATGCCTGCACGTCAAATATCGCTGGACTAGAAGAGCCCTCCAGTCGTGTTTCCTGTATTTCACATTGGCACACGGGAGAACGTATTACAAAGGGAGGAAGACAAGGTGTTGACTGGTGTTCAGACAGTATACTGATATGCTGTATGGCATATAGAAATACCGGTGGGTTCAGCATTAGGCCATGAAGATCGGTCGAGGAAATCCTTTTATAACCTCCGATGAACAAGCAATGTGACCAAAAAATGGATCCGTATTCAGCCGCTTCGATTAGCATCAACTTTGCATTGGACCCCTTTAATGTAGTACGAGAAGATTGGGTGGGAATCAGTACCCAATTTAGCTGGGTTTCCTGTTGGCCAAAAGCCAGGTGTGGTAAACGCAGCAATTAAGAAAGTGATATTTAGTCAGAACACAATGCAGGCGAACATATGTTTTCGGTGAATTTATTTTCAAGCTCGCATTTAACACACAATTATATTTCGATTCAAATGCGAATTTGTAATCAACCCTAATAGGTTTCTGACAAGTTAACCCGATTAGGCGGGAGGCGTTCGATTGGATTTAACCGATAGTCAACTTTGAAATATTAGGTCCCCTTTATCCATGTTATCAATATAGAAAGAAGATAAATGTAGCGACATTTGTATTCTTTGTATACTGATGAACTAGTCAACCGTCTCCCTAGGTTGCTGTCGGGCCAAAAGTGGACAATCAATCATTCTCAAGCCTTTACAACCAAATTTATGTGAAATAATATCAGTAGGGTATAGGCATTATACTTAGTTGAAATTCCTCCACATTGACAACTATTTATCGAATCTCATCACATCTCTCGAGAGCAATACGGTTTCGGACGTTATCGACCGGAGAGACGATTAGAATCCATCTCATGAAACCCGAACTGTGTACACAGTGAAAAGTGACCTTGGCTCTCAAACTCCCTGACCAAGAGAGGAGGAAATCTCTTGCTCAAATGATTATTACGTAACGTGACCAATTTTAATTACGTAATCCAAACGCCGAACCAGTTTGGAGTTTTGGAGTTTTCTCAGATTCATGACCACATACACGATTCATCCAGCCTTCCACTTGACCTTACTGAATTTTGTATCCCATGGTTATGATTGTACAGGTTTGAAAAGGAATTCATTGAAAACAATTATTCGCGTAGATAATTAGTGATGATTAGTGACTAGGCCAAGTTCCCCTTGGATAATTCAGATAACAATTGGCATGATAAAATGATTCAATCCTGTTAATGGGCGGCATAAATGCAAACATGGATTTGCATAATGTGTTCATGTATTCCTTCCCCTACCTGTGCACCCATGCATACTGTAGTGAATGTGATTTTGTGGCCTGTGTATTAACGAAGGTCACAAGAAGGCAAAATTACTAATTACAACGAACAACGTAACACAAACACGAGAAAGCAACAAGCGATGCTCCGCCAATCAGGCAAGGCAAATAATACTTCGATCTTCCGAGTGTAACACGTATTTGACCAGAAACACAGTGTCACCTATTTCTGGTCCGTTACAACACAACAAATTTCCGGAAATCTCCCGAAGCTCTAACCATTCATAATCACAAACTCGACGTGAATGAGTGGTAATAAATAACAATGGACCCCGAAACCATTCCGCTTTCTCAAGCTGTGTTATGTTCTCCGTCGTGAGCAGCAATAATGTCTTCGTCTTACATTCATTCGTTATTTCAATGCTTGAAACATCACCTTCACTGCGGTAAGCACGTGTAGAGAAGCAGCGAAATGATCATGGATACATTGTGCAAACCTGTGTGTGACTTTTCCATTGAGATGTGACGGGAGATCAGTGTTTTCAACATAGAGACAAACGACAAATTGGAGCCTCGGGGTGTTTCCCGCAGCTGGTTTGACAACGACCTAGATGAGGACACTTGAAAGTTTCCTAGCGGTCTTCATCATTAGATGGATGAATGAGATAGCTTCTTTTCAATACACATTGCAATACACACATCACGGGGAGTGGTGGCGCAATGATTTAATCGCTGTCACCGGCGTGCTTTGGACCTTATGGTCCGAGGTTCGAACCCCGCCTCCACTCGACTTTGGTGGTAGGCAGCTATGCTGTCGTCCGGTTCAATACCACGCCTAAACATTAAGGGCCTTATGTGGTTCGTAACTCCAAGTCCCGGGGCTTATGCTGCCGGTTTCCATCACTGAACAACAGGTTCTTGTGACCATGGGGTCTACCCCGTCTGCTGTTCATCACACATAGAAGTGTAATTTAAAAAATCATGCACCGTATATGCGAGGCCACTTTTTCTTGAATCAATGGTTCAATGCTGTTCCGTTCTAAGCCTTGTTGATAACCTCCGGTGGTTGTTACTTAATGACCTATACCGAAATTCGAAATTCCCTTGTTGTACATAAGCCACCAAGACACCAGAGCGGGTAATACGAGCACCACATTTTGTACACTGGTTTTCCGTGACAGGTAATGATTTTGTGCTGATGATTCGGAGCAAAAGTGACAGGCTTTACTCAAGTAATGCGAAAGCTTATGTAGTGCATAGCCCGATAATTTCATCGGCCTCCATTTGGATAAATTCGTAAATAATATTTTTCGTACTCAGTCAGTTGTCAAATATATTTATTGTTTCTAACTTGTCTTGACTTCAGTGATCATCAAGATAGGATAAGATTGGCGCGCAATATACACTACACAAGGTGTGTAATGCACCTGTGAGTGACATTCAAAACACTATGAACAATCATTTTCCTGATTTCATTCTAAAGCCACTACAATCTTATTAATAAGACTGAACGTGTGTTAGGGGCAATTATTAACTCAGACTTTTGGTTAGTTAATCAGTGAAACAGTTAAAACAGGGGTGGTTTTAGCCACTGATTTGCGTGTGCTACGTGCATGTGTGTGGTACACTTGTCTGGATGGCTCTAACTGAGCAAAGTTATCCGACCATGACCATTAAAACTTACGCATTCCCTTAAATAATTTATTAGTCATATTTCAAGCATAAAATGCAGCGTAATAATTGTTTCGGGCATGTCGAGCGTTCGGTGCCTAGGTGTAATAGTCTTAATCAGTGAAAGTGTGAGTGCGGTTTTCAAATCAATCACATGTTCTAAATGTAACAGATACACGACGACCATACCTGACATCATACCCATAGCTCTAATTCGAAGCACCCGTAGTCATTTCTCATATATATATATATATATATATATATATATATATAAAGAGGGATCGATCAGTCTTTTAGCCGACGTTCCACATACCACGTAAGGAATGGAGAGGTAAAAAGGTTGAAAAGAGTAAGTTGAGAATAACAAGAGTTCACAATCTGAAACTGGTACACCAACCATCGTTTACCTTTTACTTCGTGAATTAGCACACTCACTATGGATAGGGAATTATATAGGTTGGGAACAGATAGGGAATAGCGATAAATGATAACTGAAGAATTTTATCAAAAATTAAAACGAGTTATAATGTGAAAATGACATTTAGAAAAATCGGCATGCAGTGAATGTCAAGGGTCATGAATAATCATTAACATGGACCTTCTGTGCGAACCCGCGTCGCAGTCACATAACTGTTGGAGTAACTGATTCAGCGAGACACTGTAAATGCAATCTAATATTGAAAAAATATGAAGCAGAACCGTTAAATCTTATTTGTGCAGACATGGAAGAGAAGATTAAGGGAATTACATGCTGTCAGACGAATGCGGAAATGGAAGATGGTTAAACACAGCAATATCTGTGTTTGTGAATCTGAAATGACAGACGGTAAAGTATGTCCATACAAGTTACTACATAGGATGAACATTGAGGCTTGCTGCCCAACATCACGCTGAGATATTTGGCTGTGGTTGATCTGGAAAAGTCAGTGGCATGGACCATAATGTCTTCGGTTGAAAGTCTGAAACGGAATAGATAGTAAGCACAGTGAGAATATCCTAAAAGGCTGCATGTAGACCACGGGTTTTTGAAAAGCTCCGAATCTTGACAAGACTAAGCGAAAGATTTGTAAGACCGGGTTGTGTCGAAGCAGTCCAAAAACCAAAGTGATATCAACTGGATATATAAATGCACGAACAGGCTCAAAGTAAGGAGATTACTAATGTATGGTTTGGAACAAAACTAATATACCGTTCTTTTTTGGCCATTATCGACATTTCTGTTGTAAATAAAAGTACTCACTTTTGTCAAAAATCCCTAAGCAGCAACACTGGGGCTATTTTCGTGAACTTGCTGTTACCAATGGTCCAACAGTGGATCAAAGCGATGATTCTAGCCACTGTGTTGTGATTTAGATGCTACCTGATGAGTGGAAATCACCGTGAAGTAGGGGGTGTGCTTCCAAGGAATTTTCCCCAGTCATTCACATACTACTTATTACAAAATGAATAACTCCTATTTTATCCTCCATCTTATGTGAACTATTATGTAAGAAAACAAATAGTATTGTTCAGAACACATAGTAAATGAAAAGGTAAATTGGTGACTCTTATTTGAAACAGAGTGTTCCATGTTTCCAATTTCTAGTTCCCTATGAAACGTTGTGGTACCCTAACATTTAGTTGAACCCGAATCTGAAATAAACATGATAATTTGTCACAAAATAATCCGGTCAGTGTAATGAAAATACGAAATTTGACAAATAGGTTTCCAATAACTTCGGTTTTGGTCTTGTTTTTAAGTATTGTTCATTCTTCAGGAGGTTTTATTTTTTACTCTATGCAGTTATGGGACTATGTGGTAACTTCAAGGGGTTCGAACCCATGCATAGCCTCTGTATTTCTTTTACCGTATTAGATAACCTACGGGGTCCCATGTTTCCCACTGATCTGTACATTTGTGGCGTATGGATGCATCAAATGCCCACTCCACTTGATAAACAATCGTGAATGTGGACCGCAATGACACTTTGTTTGTGTTCGGGCATGCGATGACAGGTGATGTCAAGCAAAAGAAGCCAAGCCTCAGGACGTTTTATGACGATTTAGCTACAACAGGAGTCATTTCGTCACTTCTTTTGCCTGTATACGATCGTTGGAACAGAAACAGGACAACTAAAAGTTTCTTCTCAGAGCAAGGAAACATGTGCTATGTTGTTGATTCGATCGATTTTTTCAACGAGGATCACCACGTAATTGATTCAAAATGTAGTTTATCAAAGATATATATGTATATACTGCCATGAAGTTGTACTTCTCCTTATTCATCTGATCCGTAAGGAAGGACATTACTAGCCGTGTATCTTTTATACAAATAAAATATAAAATCATTATAGGAGTATACATTTGGGTAAAAAACCTTAAAGGTTGATCTCTTTTACCTAAGGTTCTGAGAACTGAGTTCGACTGAGTTGTTTTCAAAGATGTATTACGCGGCTCATAATCGCTTCCAAATGAGGTAATAGAAGTTGAGTCATGTTGACAGTCTTCTCAAGCATGATCTTGTAGTTTGTGAGGTCTAATTCATCAGCCATTTCTCTACTCCACCATTTGAGGTTCGTTAACTTCTGATAGACTGTAGGCCCCTTGCTCAATATTGGCTTTAAAATTATCATTACTTATTTTATTATTAAAGCTGAACACTCATTGTGGTCAGTATTCTTCTTCAGACAGCCATTATTTATGAAAATTCTTCTGGTGTTTGTCAACTCATGGCAGATGTCGTCTCTCGACCAAAGGTGCTTCGCTCTGAACGATAAGTAATGCACTGATTGACACGCCAGGTATGGTGTTATTTTGCACCTGAATTGGGTTTTAACAGTGAACAGTAGGAAAAAATATCAATAATCACACTGCTCCTTTCTTCGTTAGTCTATTGTGGTTGATAACCGGGGTGACTTTTGGGTTGCATTGAGCCAGTATCGTCCCATCCAATCGACTGACTCATTTCAGGACAACATTGATGCACAAAGACTGTGACATCACTTTTTCTACATAAGAATGAGTAATAATCGCTTTTACTTTATAGAATATATATAGTACTTGTACATAACCATATGGATATCGCAAAATTCCTTGCACTGATAAGGCAGGTTTTTGATGACTGTCACCCTCAAAACGTATTCGCGGAGGTCACATTTTTTACAGAATAAGGTTAGTATATCTTCTCATTTGCAGTTGGTAGTAGAAAACGACTGCATCTCATTGGGTAATTTTTTTTAAATATTTGTGCAGTTTCTGGAGGGATCAAGGCCAATGTCGAATTCGTTTAATTACCGCCTAGCAGTTGGGAATTGAATATAATCGCAAAATTTCCCCTGCGTTTGAAACGGGTATAAGTTAGCTATCTCGACAGTGGTCGTCAGTGCTTAGGGTGTGATGGCAAATACTGTTGGATAGTCAACTTGATGGACTGCATGCAAAAGCGACTGTCATCGGTGATCAAAATGAAGAAGGCTAAAGAGAAGATTGACAAAATGAAAGTACGCTGCCTGTAGCAAGCCTATGAGTCATTTGTATAAATAACATGTTTTTTTACTGAGGCTTCGTTATTTTACAACTGATGCACCGTCACTAAAATCGAGAAATCGTAAATCGTATTGTATTTCAACCAATAGAAGAAAAAACATAAGTGGACATTAGTACAGATATGTAACGTTTGATGTGACGCAAAATCGTATTCAATCCCGTGAATGAGGCTCGGAACACAAAGCATTGGGAGGAACAAATGTTACAAAGTCAATATGTTGCACAAGTTTGATCAATACCTGTACAGTTCGCTCAATTGATCAAAGTTATGTACCCGTAATTAGATAATATAACTCACAGTACGTGCCTCTGGTTCTGATCTATTTCAGTCTGACGGACAGACACAAACAGACACAAACCACAGGCCATGCACAAGGCCGCTCATTTGTCAAGAGAGTGAGTACTGTTGGAATCGACTTGCACAACTTCGAAGACCACTGTAGCACTGTCAGTGATACTTGGCAGGCTGAGTACAGGAATACTCAATATGTGACAGTTGCTTTGATCTCTTAATCCATCTTTTATGAACGGTCTGGGTATCCACCGTGGCTTGTCTGCGGGTGGCTCCTCTCACGAGGCCTGTCCGTCCGTGAATTGAATAGACATAGACAGTGTCAAACCTTATCCAGACAACCGACAGCATTCAAAATCATTCACCTTGCTGTTTTTGCGCGGGGTCGCACGCACCTCCTCCACCCTCCCCCCCCCCCCCC
>UZAN01043534.1:10819-28750 GCA_900618425.1 Echinostoma caproni
TACAAGTCACCCTCGGTCTCCCAGCTTTCATACGCACTGAAAAACAGTAAACAAATGCAAACAGATAAACCTGTGAAAATCGCGTTTAACGGATTTTCATGGCACGCCTTGCCCTCAGAAGCAACCGCGTTATGTCAAATGGAGAAACATTACAGTGTTTTCTCTCTGATGCTCCACACTAAGACCCATGTATAGCAGCTCAGTCTATAGAAGCGGGTGAATTCATTCACAGATAATCCAGTTATGTCGGCCGATGGTCTGGTGAAGGATAGGATGTGGAGTTCAGCTGCAATTTTTTTGCATCAATAAACCAGTAACTTTTGCACGCTGTCTTTGATGAGCATTGTGTCACACTTGGATTATTGAATGATTAAAGAAAATAATTTACTAGGAAAACCTTTGAAACGGTGTAACTGCTATTTGATAAAACCAGCAAAACAGAATCTTGCAAATGGAATGGCTAGGTCCGAAATAGAAATTTTCTTCCGTTGTTGTAGACCCAAACCTGAGTAACTTATGAACTCTACCAACGCGTTTACTTATGGTAAGTTATTTTGGGGATCGAGTAATATGAGTATTATGACATTCTCAGGCGTGCAAGATCATCTGATGTAACATTTTTCAGAGTAGAGTGAATTTCAAAATGGCCGTGGCTGGACTTTCTCAGGGGACTCTTAGTCTGCTCCTTGTCATCATACTCGCACAAAATGGTCCTGTGGTGATCCAAACATACGTGACCGCATTGCAAGTACGATCACCTACAGCTTCATGTCATCCAATCAAAGTTCAGAAAGCTGAGCCAATGGTACACCGGGCGAACACTACATCAGGGTTAGTACATGCGATGCGTCTACGCAAACGGTTACTTGCTTGGACGATGGTCTTTCAACCAATCATATGGAGCATCACTTTCTATAAGACATGCTCTAATCCTATGAATAAAGATTGACATTTGTTGTTACCAATTCTCCGTACATTTCATTGGTGTCCATAGTCTGGGTTGGAGCCAATCCAGTTCTGAGTATTACAGTACGGGTTCTTGTGTCCCTCTAATCGATACAATTCCAATTATTACAGGTTCGCATAGATTTTATGGAAAGATCGTCTTATATGGGTGTATAACTAGTAATCCACTGTTATTAAAATATCAGCTTTTCATCAACCCAATACAAAATCCATCATTTCCATTCGTATATCTGAATGTTGTTCCGGCTGATTTTAAAAATTCTGCTNCTGCTTTATAAACGAACACACTTTTTTCATACACCGAGTGCTTGAAGACAATATTACCAGAACAAGCTTGTTCGCTATATTGTTTTTCTTTTGAATATAGATCAGGGGTACTTGTGAAGAGAATTTTATCAATTTTTTGTCAGTAGTTCAACGGTTGTAGCCCAAATTCTCCACAAATCTCAATTTCAGTAGTTTGTTTGACTGGTTGGTTCATTGGTAATCAGTGAGGTGGCATATATCGCGAACATCAGTGTCTGGGTGATATTAGTGGGTAACATAAACATGTAGATACGTTTCAGGGTCGTCCTTCCAATGAATTGCAATGATTAAAACGTGAATTGAGGACACAAAAGGCTTTTGACTCTGAGGAATACTGCCTGATTTCACCCCGCATCCGGCAAAGAATACGCAATAAAGTTCCGCTGCGGAAATGCATGACGTGTAACACATTCATTTGGGAGACAAACCCAGGGACTTTTGCAATGTCCTGTTGTATGTAAGACTTTTTGAACTGAATCCGTTCCTTGTTGGCTGAACAGTTCACGATTAGGGAGAAAACCGCATGCACAACATTGACAAACTCAGACGCATTGAAGAATAAAACGGAACTCTACCGTTAAACAACAGCAACTTGGTATAAACACAACTGGTATACCAGCTGATGTTCACTTTACAAATTTGTCACATTCGAGAAAACATTTCCACAGCCCATGAGATCCAAGTCGCGGACCGGGTTCAACTAAATCAGGCGTTTTGAAGAAACTGGAGATTAGGGGACTATCATTGGATTCAACTTAGATTCGAGGCCTCAAGTGCACAACTGTTCAATTGACGCAACGATGATGTTCACTAGTGTGTTTGGTGTATTTCAGTATCCGAAACACGGAGTCAATACATTGCGGTCGCCATGATTCTATGCTGACTTGGATCTCCAAGGGGAATTGATTATATCCCCAACTGTACTGTAGGATGAAATGTCACATTTTCTGGTTAATGCACTCATGCGTGCGTGTGTGTCAGTAACTGGATCGGGTTCTGGCAACCTCACCCTTCTGGAATGAAAATGCATAATATCGATGATTCCTATGGAACTTTGCTACAAATACAGCAAATAGTTTTATTCAATAGTAAGCAAGTATATATGTGGTACAATGAAGGAGCTTGGTGAATCGGACAAGCATGTTTCGACCGAATGCAGAAGTCAGGTCCAACACACACACACAACCCAATCAATACAGGTAGTTACCAAACGTGTATCATTATGATGCGCCATGCAGGTTGTGGGTTGACTATCTTGGTATGTTTCTGTCCAGATCCGATCAATTGTTTTGATTGTGATATCGATCGATGATACCGGGTGTCCCTAAAGTCAACACTGTGATCGGATGCGGACTGCGCACCATACAGAAAACTGTCACATTCTTCTTTTGGGATTAGCATCAGTGGTGTCTAGAGTGACGTGTGCGTGCCCTCTGTTTCCCTGACTCCTTTTGGTTCATCGCTGTCTTCCACCTTTCGTCGCAGTATCACCCATGAAATGTATTTATTGAGGTGTTAGAATTTCTGACACACAACTTCAGTTGTCATGCCCTTATTCCCCGCTTTTCGTTACCTCACCCATTCGAAATGAAAGTGTGGGGCATCAATGCACTTCCAGGCAAAGCTCATGTTGATCCGCATGTATACAGCCAAATCCAAATCTTCATACACTGTGGGAGATGTTCTTATTGGTTGATGCTAGCACACACCTCTCACAGTGTTCCCATGACCGTTTAATGCCAACGATTTCATCTCTGAAACTGTTTAAATGATAAATCAAACTCCTAATGGATGCTCGTATTTCTTCGAGGCTGTCTGCATAGTGAATTACAACGATCCACGCTTAAATGGATAAGATATAAATAAGCTCGTTTATTGTCGCTCGTTGATCACAACAGTGAAGATCAGTTGGAGCATTCGTGGGAAGAAAACTACCGAATACTTCAACCATCGTTTACGTCCATATTTGACTCGTGTGAAACTTTTACCTGCTCCGACATTGAACTGGACAACACCCGAGACACGCTCATTCTACACGATGAATCAGCATTTCTTTTCA
Source organism: Echinostoma caproni (assembly GCA_900618425.1). NCBI lineage: Eukaryota > Metazoa > Platyhelminthes > Trematoda > Plagiorchiida > Echinostomatidae > Echinostoma > Echinostoma caproni. Next base: position 14,151 of record UZAN01043534.1, read on the forward strand.
AAGCATCATCGGACTGAAAACGAACACTTCACTGTAGGTACCTTTCCATTTAAAGGTCCAATACATCACCATTTATATCAAACGATTTAGAAGGGGGCAGGGGGTAGAAACGATGACAAGTTGACAAGTTAGTTCGCACCCGCCGATTGAAGAGGATTAGGAGTCGCATTTTGGCCGCGGCGGAAGCGATCGGAATCCACCTTCATAATCCTTCTCATCCCTCTATGCTCCCGAAAATAATTCGTAAGAATATTTGATCTTCCATGACCAACACCATATACGACACAGCCATCCCCCTCCCACTCACCTCTGATGACCAAAAACCGATGCGCATTTGTGAGGATCAAAGTGTGAACAACAACATCCGGTCATGAAATTGGAATGTTGATTACCTCTTTTCCGACTTGTCGTGATTTCTCCCCCTTCTAAACAGTTTGATATAAATTGTGATGTATTAGACCTGTAGAAGAATGACCGTAAACGAGCTTGTTCGCTACTTTGTGTTTTCTTACAATGGATAATGATGGAATATTCGGATATTTACAAGTCTCTATGTGCTGCACAGTCGAATGGATGAAAGCCATCGAAATGCGATGCACTTATGTGAAACACCCCAGAACGCCCCAGAACAGGGACGGAAGAATCAAATGAGGCTTTAACAATACGTGTGCTGTGTTGAACTGGATAATGGGGAAGCTATCTATCATCAGTCATTTGGGAATAACAGGCCGCCAACCTCATTTCTCCTGCTCGAGCCACTTGAGTGAAATTGGAAGAAACGGCTTGACTGTCACCTTCCGTTATGAATCAGTCACAATCACATTAGATCGTTATTCAGTAAATTGTCGAAAACCAAATACGGTATGCATTGAGGCAACCAATATTAGGCAAAAGAAGAAAGAAATTCATGCATCACTTGCACTCTTGTGTCACACTGCTGGTTATAGTTGTTGTTGGTGGTGGTGGTAGTGGTGGTGGTGGTGGTGTCGGTGTTTTTGTTTGGTAAAGTGGAACGCATTACTGAATGAACCTACGGATTGGTATCACTGGTTGTGTTGGTATTTACTTTCAGACTTCACTATGTTTGAACCACTACACCCACACAAACACCTGAATTCTGAATCACAAGATTCCTCCTACACAAATTTCATGCACAAATTTGTTCCGTACACATCTCAGACAGAGATCTCTACCGGTAATATGATTTTCCGTGCGAAAATACTGATCAACATTTACATTTCTTCGTCGAACAATTCTGTTCGTCAAAGATCACTGTGAATTTTCCCCTTATTTGAGAGTAAACTGATTCTTAACGCCGGCAAATATTTTCAGTTAGTCCCCATAACAGGTTTCCGAACCGTACATAGAACAATGTACGGCGTAGGCTGTACGAAATCACGCCTAATATTCTAATGTCTTCACAACAGGTTCTTCACACTTTCGGCTTCCGTTGGATTCCTAGTGGAGGAGATACAGATTCTGGATATCAAAGAGATTTTCAAACACCATCGCTCTACAGGCTGTCAATCTTACTCGGTAAGAGTAACTTGATCATTGCAGCCGGGATCTCGGGTGCACATGAAAGAACTGAAACTGATTAAGATGTCGAACTAAATGAATAGGAATCGTATCTTTTTGCCAACATATTATATAAGCAATTTGTTGACAGTTTTAAATAAAACAAAACTTAAATAAAACCGAATTACCGAAACGACTCTCGTGGTGCATGATACCGTCAAAACCGTTTAGTACATCACATAATCGGAGGAACATTCGATTAGAAAACAAAATTCAAAAATACTTGAATCGAATAATGTTAACTATCATTCACGATAGAAGAGAGAGAGAGTCCATGCATACATTGACCTACTTGAGGCGACTGAACACTTATCCTGAAAAGTTAAATATTGTCCCAAAACTTTATTTACTCAAATGCAACGTTTCGATCAGCGATTGAAAAAAAAAACAATGAAAAATTTATGGATTTGAAAGGCTCCAAAGCTTACATTGCAAACAACCCAAAGTGATGCTCTAGCTCATCGTGAGTTGTTCCTAATCATGCCAATGTATAGGATTAACGTGGTTAAACAATATCAAAAGGAGGTACCAACATTACTAATAAATTGCAGTTAGTTTATCGATGATGTGGTCACTGTCTAGAGGATAAACACAGAAATGTTCAGATGCTGTCACCAGTTTTGTTGCACGAATTCTGATCTCATTTGTTCTGTGTCTAAAAGCTGATTGATGTATGGATTGTTTAAACAAACTTCTTTGATGGTGTCATAGAGTGGCTTTGAGTTAACGTTCTAAATGCATCACTCGTGTCCCACAATAATAGGTCCCACTTAATCAAATCTCATTCCTAGAGATCACTATGTATTTGTACAGTAATGGAGCAGAGTTCCGTAACCCATCCTCACTGCTGATCTATACAGCCACTCCTCACCACCGGATATAAAATGAGTATCTCTTTGAGTGAGTGACTCACGTAAAATGAAATGATTTATCTCATCTAAAATTCGGTACCCCCAATCTGGTGGATATTTCCGTCACCTTTATATTCAATTAGAGGCATGCCACGTACGAGACAGATAGTCATCCATGCACACTGAAAACCAAGAGAGCAAGACCATTGAATTGAGACTGACCACTGTAAGAAACCTCTGGGACAGATTAATTTTGAGGAAATGGTGACGCAGGAATGGCGTAGGCTACCAGTTTCGTATGCTCCCCATGAGCAGCCGGAGAACTATTTTATCATTCAAAAGGCGCATATCGTCAACGGATATTTATCATTTTACAGTACGTAGAAAGTGAAACCCTTTTTAGCACTTGGGTGACTGAAAAGATTCTGTGGAATCGAATAGATGGTTAAGGAGTAGTTCATCGAGAAATCGCTCTCAGGTGGTCAGGGAAAATGTTAACCTGATGGACGAAGGCCGACCTCTAATTATAATTGATTGGAATCAACATAATCGTGCAGCGAAGTGAGCGTCACTGATCACTGCTTCCCAACAAGGGTTAACACACAGTATACAACTTACTACGCATACATAACTTTTCAACAATTCTGACCAGATATGAGGTGACAATAAGAACGCCACTGTTGTCATTTAGCTGCCAAGTCCTTTAGTGTATCGAATCTTTGGATGCCAACCTGGATGACGGGACATATCTGCTCTACCTAATCACTCTGTGCATTTTTTTTATGTATCGTCTCCACGTCACCTGCTGACCACGTAATTTCCTCCATCCAGGAGCCGTAATTTCAAATAAGGTGCGGTGCGGTAGACGACATCTGAGCATGTGCAGTACGTGTCTTAACCGGCGGAGTCTACCAATCTGAATTTGATAAGTAATGAATTATCTACGGAATCATTCCCAATTACTCCACAGCTTACCTAAGTGATGCTTCCACACTCGCTTCATCTAACGCGCGTGAAACCGTATAAGCATCGACAGTCTAAGATGTTTACACGACGAATATCTTCCACGTGTAAATTAAGGGTCTCAAAACCGTAAAACAGAACTGACTGCACTTTGGCACAGTAAACGCGATCTTTTAGTTTCAAGGCACCAAATGTTGTTCGGTCCTATGTCAGCTGCTTGTACCTTCGAAATGTGAGTGGCTGTTTCCCTTGCTATTCTCCATGAATTTGGCACGCAATACCTAAGTAGGAAATGCCATAACTAATTCCTACCCATCAAGCATCAGAGTCGGGGCAGACGACACCAAATTTTACAGCATCAATTTGGTCTTCGAAGATGCAAAACGCATACCAAATGAAGTTACAGAACTTGAAAGTCTGCCAAAAGCGCTTTGCGCATCCTCCATACGTTCAAACTGACATGGTTAGGGTAATCTAAATCGCACAACTTTCCTCTAGCTTCCAACAATCCCTACATTTTGTGGACCACTTATATTTTGTTCTCCAAAATGTTACCTGCGATGAAGTTTAAAAGAAAATAGAACACCGTTGACTAACGCCGCTGCTGCTTTTAAACGATTTGCTTACCCGCCTCAGAACATTACGGTATCAGAAGTATACAATGACAACAATCTCAATAGGTTTACATACTTCTGTGGTATTCCTTCGAGAAGCACCGACCCATTATGGCTTCACGGTCTACCAAATCGAAGTATCGTTTGTCGACGGTGTGAAGTTAACCGGAATTGACGGTCTGCCGGCAAGTCTTCTTATGAGTCTCAGTATGCGCGCGACCTCCTAGTGTCTCGTTACCCGAGGTAGACAAAAACACTCGTGGGAGTCGTGACAGAGTACCGAAACGTGCCAAGGTGACGCTAAACAATGCAAGCAATAAATGCAGTAGCAGAGAGTAGACAAAAACACTCGTGGGAGTCGTAGACGTTTATTGGCGAATCGTGGTACTAGATAATACCGAAACGTGCCAAGGTGACGCTAAACAATGCAAGCAATAAATGCAGTAGCAAAGCGATACCGAAACGTGCCAATGTGACGCTAAACAATGCAAGCAATAAATGCAGTAGCAAAGCGAAAGCGTGAATCGTGGTACTAGATAGTACCGAAACGTGCCAAGGTGACGCTAACAAAGCAAGCAACAAATGCAATAGCAAAGCGAAAGCGTGTCACACGCGTAGCGTGGGTTTGAACAGGACCCAGCTTATATATACGCCTGAGCGGAAAACCTTGGTAAAACAAACAGAAGTAAAACAAAGAAAATATCACAGTTCGAGTCAGAGTTGATTGTGGAGAAAATATGAACGGAAAACGTCCTCGTGGATTGCCCCTTTTCTTCGTACAATCATGGTCACTACAGAAGTAAAACAAAGAAAATATCACAGTTCGAGTCAGAGTTGATTGTGAAGAAAATATGAAACGGAACTGAAATATCACAGTTCGAGTCAGAGTTGATTGTGAAGAAAATATGAACGGAAAACGTCCTCGTGGATTGCTCCTTTTTTTCGTACAATCGTGTGTGTAGCATACCTCGAGGACTTGATGCCAGAGAAATAGTTGTTCGATGCAAACGTGACTTGTTCGGACTTGTGCTTGCTTTTGGCGAATATTCATCTCCACCAAGAGTGTCCTGTGGCAAATTATCACAAAATGTACCGCTGTTGTGATAATCTTATTTAAACTTATAGCGCGGTGGATTGCATGGTCGTAACATGATTCCTTCTTGAAGATCGAAACGCTCACCGATTCATTTCAAGAAAAATGGAAACGCTCATCCGACCAAATACTCTGGAGCAAACTGATAACCCGCTAGACGATATTCATCTCCCCTAAATTGAAAAGTATCGATCAAACCCTACAGGCCGGTTAATGTTCTCAACCAATTGAGACACCAACTTCAGTCGAACCTCCAACCTGGAGGATCAAAGACTGGACACTTTCATACCCCTAACTTTGGTCTTCCATGAATGATTAGATCCTTGATTTAACCAAAGCTGTTTTGTATAACTCGTTTTGATGGAATAACTGGAATGGGTGTCAGATGTTGGTCAATTAGGGATTATATACAGTTACGCAGTAAGGAACCAGGGAGGATTGATTACCAGTACTGGAAAACGAAGCGCATTAGGGGGACCAAAGAGGTCGTACGCGAATACAATACGATGGAAAACGGTACTGCTTTATGACGTACTTTGCACATAAAAGGCTGGATTAAGGCATCTGAGAGCCTTGGGTTCGAAGTATGGTGATGACAGGGAAACTTATATACTTATGTATACAATGTTTTACGTCTGAAAATCGTTAGATCAGTGTTCTTACGAGAAGTATCCGAGCTCAAATAACCGATCGTAGGGTAATTCAATCCTGTCGACGTACCGCCAACCGCAAGTACACTGAAGCAGACAAAAGCAATTTGGAGGGAACTGAGCCATTGAATCTTTAAGTGCTGGACTAAATCCAGGAACTATGAATTGTGACCAGTCGCTCTGTTGGATAGTGAGATAAAGCTACCGTATGGATTTAGAGACTAATGTTAGCAAATATATCACCGTTAATAACGCCAATTAACGCTTGTTATTTAGGGTCATTTGTGAGGTTCATCCTGGAGGTATATGTATTTGTGGATGAATAGTGAGCTGTAGCCATTAACCAGCAAACTGTTGATCAGATTTCTGAACTCCCTTCCCCACACTGCTGGACTACACAAATGTCCTTCTCTGTAACAATAAAGTTATTATCAGTCTACTTTGTGACGAATTAAATAGAGCACCAGTATCACAGCATCAACTAATATTTATGGTGAACATTCTGTGGTGTTATTCAGAACGACCCACTGATATTTATAATAAAAAACGTCCATCTTCAATTAAGACTGGAAAAGCTTGATGTTCAGTTGTTCGCCGAGCTTGGTAAACGTCTCATCATCAATCGAGTTGATATTCTCAAAGCAGTGACCGATTGAGCGCTAACGAGTGCCCTTTCCTTATAGAGATCGTTGAGTGATGTAGAGGCATGGCGTTGTCTGATTAGTTGATGTTGATTTGCCTTGTGCGGAAAGGGGATGAGGTGGACGCGAGCAGTATGAGGGTTGGTCATTAATCGATCAGCCTAAGTGTTATCTCGTTGTGACATCACTCAACTACCTATATAAGGAAAGGGACACTCGAAAGCGCTTGCCTAGTGACCGCATTAAGAATATCACCTCGATTGGTGATGAAACATTTGCAATACAATTACCAAGCTCGGCGAACAATTGAACATCAAATTATGCAACCCGAGCTAAAAACAAATATCAACACCGTTGTTTACAAAACTGTTGCCACAAAAGCTGCTTATAGCAAACCGTGGTGATCAGGCTATCATCTCCTAATTGATATACGCCAAGTTTGAAGTTAACTCCAAACCGCACAGCCCCAGCTGCTATATTTTGACTTATTGATTCTACCCGCAGAGTTGAGTAAAAATTGATTGTTAAGCCAGTTCTGTTTCACATACTGCTTACAGTTACGGTGACGTATACAATGAGAGAATAAACCACCAGCTTTCCCATCGGATGGTCAAATACATCCCAAACTGGTTAGCAAAGTCAAAGACGCAACCCCTATGTTATAATTAGGCGGTTAGAATGAAACCGGGGTCATCTATTTCAAAACACCTAGAGACAACCACATACCCACAATTGATTCCGCTTCCACTTTCAAGCCACTAATAAGTGACTAGAATGCAAAGTGTTTCAAGTCAAGTAAAGAAGAAGCTTTAACTCACCCCATGGGAGAAGAATGTTCAGCTCCTGCACAATTGAACAAAGTGAGTCAGGAATTATCAATCCGGTTACATCATCCTATTTTGTGGACCCGAAAGATTTGACGCATTCAGTTCACTTGTCATGAAGTCGGCTTTTTGTTTCTAATTTNCTAATTTTGAAAGTTGTTTTCTATCTGAAGACATCCGTTGACTAAGATCTAATAGCGCAATGTGTTCTGTATGTATGCCTATTTGTTTTATTTCAACGACTGAGGAAATTAAATTAAATGTTAACATCTCGAGACTTTCTTTCTTGATTCACTGGATAAGAGGGAACCAGTGTTTGAAACTTTGTGGTGTACCATACCTCACCTGGGTCAAACACAACTCCATGGAACCCAGTGAACCCCTGTTTCTAAATTTTGACACCGAAGTTGAGATTTCTATGCGTTATGTGTGATTTATTGGATAGTATAACAGTATGTGTCTTTTCTACCGGTTTAAGTAATATATCCCGGAAGGGTACTGCCACTTTCACTTTGCTTGACAAGAAGATATCGGACGGAACTGATCCACATTTGATTCCCCCAGGGCTACTTAATCGTCCCGATGGGAGCTGTTGTTAAGCTGAATTACACAGTATCAACAATCTTTGGGATTCCGTTAAATATGTGGAACTAAGACCGAATCCGATAAGTCGAACAGATTGAGATCAGAGCTAGGGCGGTACGTGAGGACAGAGAGAGAGAGAGAAAGGGGTGGGGGGACAAAACTCGTTTGGCCAAATCGGCAGAGTTGGCCTTGAAGAGCTTGAGGTCAATCGGGGTCAAGTCCCATAAATCAATCAACAATTCTCTCGTTCTAGCGATAGAAATGCCTAATCAAGTTTATGACAGGAATTGGGCAATAATTGATCAAAGTAATAAGGCGGTCAATGAAATGAGCTATATGAAGTTAATTGAATTCCCTCCTTTTTATTTTGAAACAAAACACAGAGTGGTGAACAAGCTCATCTTAAGTGATTTGTAGTTATACCAAAATATCATAATATATGTAAGTCACTTAGCAGGACTACAATTTTCTTGGAATGAAAGAGACCAATTTCGATTACAGATTACAAGAAATGATTTAATCACGAGACCGGGAGTCCGATTCACAATGATTGTAGTTGTTTGTTTGTTCACTCATTCAATCATCGAGATTACTCATAGATTTGAGTGATTGGAGACGACATACACAAAACGTGACCGAATTATCGAAGGTGGTGTAGAACGATTGCTTCGTCTTTTAGCCAGCGACTATTCGCACCTAACACACGACTACATGCCTCGTCCTTGCTCACCCGATGTTCTTCTAGTAATGTTCTTCGAAGACATTGCTGATCGAGTACAAATAGCCGATTGGCATAACCAGCGCAGAGAGGAATAAAGAAAAGTGAAAAGATCCTTCCAACGGTAAATACGTATATATGCATAAATAAGAACGGGCGCGGAATGGCTTCACATAAAACCGCATGGGTGTATAACAGTTAGAACCAGTGTACGCACATGCACGTATTCTTTTATACATAAATGCTTATAAAAGTGTTCATGCATATGTCTTTAGGTATGAAGAGGAGTATGATATAATTGTAGACCATTAATTGTGTGAAATTATGTATGCATGAGTTATCAAAAAGTGATTGATTCAAGCTATCCATATTTCCACATGCATGGACACGTTACTTTATAGTCCAGATCCGTGCTTCCTAATGACGTGATTCACTTGCGTTCTTACGCATATCAGAGTTGAAGGAAAGAAGCTCGCCCATCCACCCCACAGATGCATCCAACCAAAAATGGAATGGTGATGCGTGAGATGCATGAATTGTGCACGCCAAGGAACGAGCGTGAGATTAAAGTGCTGGCCAGGACTCCCCACGGAACTCGAGACTTAAAAACCGTTAGCAACCCGTCTGAGGATCATCTAATAAGTGTTTGTTCGTATGTGATTTGATTCTTTCTTAATACTCCTGAAGTGTGGTCTCCACCTCTTGCCTTCACAACTAGACGGCCTAGAATATTTCCTGTTCCGACCAGTCAGTTCCCATCAGACGCGTTTATTGGCCCATACCAAAGCCAGCTGAATCCTAATGAAGCGATATCTCGAACGAGGGACTGGAAAATCCATGCTGTTAAAGTGCAGCCCAACAACACAAGAAACAGGTCTTTCGCTGGCACGAACCGCTAGCCCTGTAACCTGACCAGAACTAAAATTCAAGGGCATAACTTTCGAGTTTTTATTCCGCAGGCATCAGTGAAAATTTTCAATGGGTCTTTGCTGTACTTCAGATAATCACATTCTTCTACGTTGCACCCTAAAATATCCTTTTTGAGGTCGGCTTGAGCTATTCTACTCATTCTGGGCTGTTCTCAACAGGTACAAGGGAATTGGATTTTACTTATCACCTTGAGATTCGGTAAATTGTTGGAAACCATTTGGGAACGTATCGGTAGTGTCTGGTGTATATATACATTGGTATTTTGTGATATAGTTTTTGTGTCATGATTGTTTAGTTGCTGGTCATATACTGTCTCCTATAGCATGTACTGTTATCCAATATGTTTGAAAAACGGTAATTTTTTGTTCATTTCATGAGGTAAGAAGTTGGATACAGGTACCGTGAGTGCGTTTTGTAGGCAACTGACACAGAATAAATGCTCCACCTCAAATTACAAGCATGCATCTATTAAACAAAAATTTGTGAATGTTGAAAGTAGACTGATACGCTGTCGTTGCAAAACGAAGTCCCTTACTAATCTCGATGCTTGATTTTCATAGACTGCTTTTTCTGGGGCGTGTCAGAAAACAGGTTTGTTTGGGGAGCGCTTTGAGTCCAGTGGTTAGGTCACCAAATTGTGACCCGGAAATCGCAGGTTCAAACCGCTCCATTGTCGCCCATGTTCCCTATTGCTGTATTTCCCCAGGCAATCTTTATATGAAAGTTGATTGTACATTTGTGTATTCGATAAATAAAAAGAGCAAGTACAAAGACAAACAGACAGATCGACATATATGGACTCGTTACTCTACCTTCCAAATCCGTGCTTCCTACTGAGGTGCACTTACATTCTCCCGTGATGATAAGGATTGGGTTTAGACTGGTTAGAAATTGACCTTGCTTAGAAGTATGAAGGTTGCAGTAGACTCCCCGGTTCGGATCCTCGTCTATTTCAGGTTTCACAAAACGAACTATGAGCCTTGCCAATTGGGTTGCAACAATGTGTAGGAATGGCTTGCGCTTCTTTGTATCACTCACTCCAGTTCAGAATGTTCTCATTTTCATAATCATAAAGTGAACTACAGTGAAGCGAACACCGTTAAGCTTTCTTGATTTGGATTTTCAAACGCCGCCTCTTCTTACATTGTTTTTGGCTCATGTTCCGTCAGGAAAGAGCTCCACTTTCCTGAATGGACTTCAGGTTTGGGTTCACATGCAAATTTCGCTACTTAAAGCACGTAGGACTACTTCTAGCTTGAATGAGTTCATCAGGTTTGTCAAAGAACTCGTCCTTTTGTGTATGGAGATAACACTTGTTCGGCGCACATGCAGTAAAGATTAACAAACTGATTTTGATGTTGCTGTCTTTCTAAGACATAGAAATCTTCCCTGGCTAGGCTGTAGTTCACAAAATATGAAATTCTTCTCACCATCGTTAAGAGACCGACAGTTGTGTAAGTATTCCGTTGTTGAAGAAGCATATCGTGCCATTGATAAGTTGTTCGAAAAATACATTCCGTCTTTGATCAATTAAAGCCTTGGAGGCTTACTGGGCTCCACTGAACGAACTCTTCCAACAAGTGGAGATACCCGCAACCTAGGTATGACCCCTGGAGAATTCCACCCACGGCCTCTAACTCATCGGAATCTAGAGCCAAGACCCCGCATGATCCAATTACAAGCAGTTGTAAACAGCGCGTTCACCTTGAAAATTATTACAATATCAGAAAATGCTGTCAGGTCTTCTTTCACTTTTATGTGTTTTAACGAGAAGTGATTTAGATCTCTTAGTCATTGTTTATGGTTTGCCCCTTTAACCAGCTGTCTTTGGGGGAGTAAGACGTTGTATCTTCTTTAAAATTATGATATCCCTCATATATCCCTCCATGCCTATAAACAAAATATTCCGTTCGTTGCTAAAGAGTGACCTTATAAAAGTCAAAGATCACTGCAGTTACAGGTGATTCATCACTAACATTATCCCCGTTATCTTGAAGCGAAATCGAACGATATCTTCAGGCATTGCGTCTCTGCCATAAAGGTCTTCCGGAGAATAAGTTCTAAATCTTTTAGGGTCGCTGAATGCTGCAATTGTGGCTGTCCGTAGCATCAGTAGCTTCAACATTTTCAGTTGAAAGTTGACATTTTTCGGGTTTCAGTAATGATCTGAAACCTTGGTTTATGATCGGTTTTAGGTTTATCTGTCTTTGCCTTCATTAGAACTAACCTCACTTTAGTTATCCTTGATCCATTTTGTAATAGTACCCCAACTTTCTTTCCATGACGTTGGCTTGTCCAGTGACGAGTCTGATATTTGGCTAAGGGTTGTCACTGCAGACTTAGTCATTTTGTACTAGATCTAACCATGGGTTTCCGTAATGATTGTAATAGTCGTAGTAGTATGCACGGAATTCGGAATACAAACCACGCAATAGGAAACACCGGACACGAGCCATGGATTAGCTGTCACGGACTGGATTACGGAAGCACTGGACCGCAATGGCACGAACTCGCAATATCCCAGGTGAACGAGCCGCGAGGACAAGGCCACGGGAATAGAAGTACGTAGTTCGTTTATTGAAAGAAATGAGGGCGATTAAATATTATGTACAAAAGAAGATTATTAGTTATCTAGGCTTCCACCATTCGGATTGCAATACTGCTTGCATAATCTTGTTTCTACCTACACTGTCTTGGATTGGCTGGCACCACCTGCCTATGTCGTGTAGTCGGAAGCCGTACACATGTCATCGACGTCAGCATTCAAATTTGATTGATCGCGTGTGTCCGAAAACTGTGACGCGCCGCTCCAGGGTAGGCGTCACCTCGTAGGCCTGAACTGGACACAGTTTCTTGCCATTTTTCTCTGGCTTAGATTTTGCATCAGCACTTAGTATTCTTTGTGTTTCATGTTTCTTCGGGTTGGTCGACCGTATGAGATCACCTTATTTACTTTCCCGTCATCGTGAGTAGCTTGATGAATCCCTGGTTGTTTGTTTCCACCATGGTGGCTTTTTCTCCGCAGCAGATATCGAACAAACATACTGCTAAATACTACTAGAACCGATCTTGGCTGTCTCCTTTCCATACGGTGACATTTCACATCACGCATTTCAGGTTAAAGCCCGGCGGATCGAGGAATATCTTAAGCATGCTTTGTTTTAGTGTCAAGCAGACTTTTAGTGCTGTCTAATAACACCAACTGATGACAAAATCGATTCTCGTAGCTCGGGTGAACTGAATTCTATTTCGCCTGTTCGCTGAGCTTGGCAGTTTGTTTGCAAACGTTTCGTCACCAGCCGAGCTGACATCATCAGTGCTTGCTTCACAAGCGCAAATTGCCAGGCTTGGCAAACAGGCGAAATAGAACACCAGCTGAGTTCATTTAATGGTCTTCAACTATTTTTCGAGTATTTTGGTCTGTTTTTTCATCTATTTCTGTTCTCTTAGATGGGTTTTTGTAACCATTCGTTGCTTCTCAGTACTGCTGTTTGTCTGAATTCCTAGATTTTACGTTTTCTTTCCATACTGGTTTAGTGCCAAATTCAACCTCGGTTTCGCTGTTTGCCTTCATCAGTGCACTCCTCTTTCGACCGCGGTCTATCCTTCCGGTCACCCATTTTCGGCAATCATGTTAACAACGTGCCACCTGCCGACCTCCGTCGGTTGATCAGCTTGGGACTTAGATACCCTATTGCTGTTTACATTGTTGTTTAACAGATTGAAGTCTTGTGTTGAGATTGTCAAAAGTTCAATAGTCTTGGTGGGATCGGAACTCACGCATGGACGCCGCCTACACTTTTGTATAGCGCACGCTCTACCATCTGAGAAACTAGACCACACCGATATCAATAATCTTTACCTTGGAAGTTCATTCGGTGGACCCAGGTGAATTCTGAGGAAAACCTGTCGTGTCAGTCAGCTTGCATGTTAACTGGTGGACGCCATATGCCTCTGTAAGTTGAATGAGTAAACCTTAATGCGATCAGCCATCGATCGAGAAAACGCATAACGAATCGAAAATCCATCAGGAGTACATATCTGCCAAAGAAGCCATACTCTTTGCCTTCCTGTGGCGGAGCTAATTCCCACCGAAATGAGAGGATGGAACATCAACATCATGGGATTTTGAAGCGAGTCGATGAATCACCACTATCACTTCATTTAGGAAATTTAACTACGAATTCTATTTACCAAGCAAGAAGAGGTTTGCTAAACAGACGTACACACACACACAGACCTTTATGGTTCTGGTGTGGTCATTGGCTTGATTTGGCATAGAAGTGCACTGGGTATCTTGGACATTTGATCCCTCCTAAGGGGAGTTGATGCGGTGAACCGGAAACCGGCACCCAATGAATTGCAGTTTTCATACATTGCTCCTTGCTACCTTGCGAGTCAAACTTTGGTTAGTCAAAGGCTTCGGTTGTGAACTCTCGAGCAAATTCATCTGTTTTGGTCTAGACAACCGGACATTAGTCCACCCACTTGCAAATCACGAACATTTTTCTTTTTTATCAAGAGTAGTTTACTGTGATTCAGTTCCCACATCGTCTGGACTCAGCGGCGTGTGAAACACTCAAAATATCCTTTGTTGGTAGGGAACTGAAATGATTCTTCAACGACGACCGAGAGACAAGGCGAGCACCACGCGCTTCCAAAATAGAACTGCTCGCTGCTTCCACTAATGCTCATCAGCATTTCCGACCAACTCGATCAATCGATAGTGAAAATCCGAAAGTGAATAGGTGAGACCATATATGAAACGAATGACAACACCGACTTGGACGCTGAGAAGAGCTTTCCCTACAGTTATGCATAGCATCGTGGCGAACAGGTTCGTCTCCAGTGGCTCTTAATCATACCAACAACATATTATCATCAAGTAAGAAATTAAGAAAAAATCACATCGCAGATTACAAGGATTAATTTCCTCACCAGACGGTAAGTCGGATTCACCGTGGGCACATAATTGTTTGTTCACTTGTGCAACCACTGTGATTTCTCAAGATGAGGGGCGCGGAGGAACGAATCTACACAAACTGCTTTGGAAAAAACAAATGAAAATCGCCCACAGAAACGTTTTACAGGTGTCGGAAAGCCTCGGTCACCTCCACAGTGATTTGTTTCGGCTAGGTGTGAAACCATTTCAC
>UZAN01043535.1:5490-18041 GCA_900618425.1 Echinostoma caproni
CAAAGAGTGTATGATCCGATGAGAACTGAACACCGACCCCCAATGGATTGCGGTTTTCACACCCCACCCCGCGGTGCCTTTCGGGTCAGGCTTGACTAGCCAAAGGCTCCAGCTGTGGATTCCCCGAGAAAATTTACCCACCAGGTTGGTCTGGGCAACCTGGCAGTATTCCGCCCAAGGAAAGTTTTTCTTTTTATAAAGATTATTGTACCATGAGTTGGCACACTGTCTGGCGTCAGATGTGTGTGAAATAATAATAAATACTCTTCTCCGTTTCCCGTAAAATGGTTTATTCAATCTAGGTATGTCTGGATGTTCAGGTGAATCACTTGCATCTCTATTTAACCCGCGTTCGATATTTGTACTTCAATATTGGTTCTCAGATTTCATCTGTTCATTTCGCTAACAACTTGATTAAAAGATCGGACGAATGGCCGAGAAATGCAATTAAATTTCAGTGCTTGGAGCTGCAATAATATAGAGGTTGTATTAGTGCATCAAATGTAATGTGATTTGCTTTTCCCATGAAGCACACCATGAAAACTCTCGGTCACTCACTCATTCCGTTGAGTTTATTTCCATTCAAACTTCTATAACACTGTTCATACATTCATTCACGTATAGTCCAATGGTCGATTAGTAGCCGATTGGTTTGTGTTGTGTTGGTTATATCCAATAACGGAACATGCTTCACCTGTTTGGAAATCGTTCGAATAGATCGAAGATAAAAACTAATCATTAGCTCTCAAATGATTGACTTTCGCATGATCTATTTAGAAACGAGACAATCCTTAAAGTTTGATGCATAACCTTTTCCCCATTTATACAGCTGCTTCTAATTTGGGTGAACTCGTGGACGATGTGCCCAAAGTGAGTTATTCTTGCAGCTTTTAGTTCAGCTTTATGACTCTTATTGGAATGGAGAAGTCAGCGACATGGGTTGACACAATGTGTTCATGGTCATTTCGCTTCATGCATACACATGCACACTGCAGTCAAAGTGCCTTTTTTCATAGTCAGCAAAGTGGTTAGCTCCGGTACCGGTGAGCGATTCAATTACTCGAGATAATGTCAAAGACAGCTTTGAGATGAGTAAACATCTGACCCATATATATATATATATGTATATATAGAAAAAAGATAGATGTTTACAATGGATGTCAAATCGCTATTCACAAATTTTCCACTGCATGAGACCATCGGGATTATTTGTAAAAATAAGTGAGGAAAAGAAATTACAGGTCAGTAGACTATCACGATTGCAATCCTGATGCACGTTCAAACTTTGATTTTCGTTCCTTGAACAAGGATGTCAATAGATAGGTAGGGTCGTTATGAGCGTCCGCTTGGATCGATTCTTGTGGATATTTTCCTTGGCCACCTAGAAAAAGGCCCGAAGAGGATATTTCAAAACTGGATCTATGTTGTCGCTATGTTGATGGCATCTTTGTTATAAGCCATTTAATGACAAACGAAAAAATCTACCTATTCTATCGATTCAACACAATTTACCCTAAAATCCAGCTAACTGGTCACAATGAACGGGACGACCGCGTCGAGATATGAACATTACTCGTCGACCAGATGGAACAGTTAAAAGATTGATCTTTCGAAAGAACATATGGTCTGGGCAATATTTGCATTTCATAAACTTCGACCGCATGTGAAATAAAATTGGTCTGGTTCGAAACTGTTACATCGAGCTCGTGAAATATGCACAGAGGACTCGTTTAACGATGTAAGTGATCTCTTAAAATAAAACCTATACGTAAATGGGTATCCGGTTGCACTTATCGCCAAGCACAGTAAAGTAACACCAAAAGTACAAAAACCAATACATGTCTCCAAAGCGTAAGCGTTCTTAAAGTCATCATACAAAAGCAATGACGTGGATTATTTAGCAAGCAGTTAAACTATGCCGTCAAGCGAATCTATTGCGCAGTTGACCCGGTCATTACATTCGCTAACACCCGGATAACCATCGACATCGGTGAGATAACCATTGCCCCCCTCCGATCCGCTAAATCAAACTGTATTTACCAATCCAAGTGTAGATGCTCAGTCATCTACATAGGCAGGACCGAATGAATGGTCGCACACATCCCGGTGTGGCTTAAGAAAGTGACGACCGACAAGTTTGCAACCGTTACATCATCGAATGAGCAAAAAAGACTTATAGATCTTCGATAACACAACATTTACTCAAACAAAAGCATTGTGTCACTCCAACCCATGCATTTCCGATCATCTACAATACAACAAAACTTAAATTTGCCGAGGCTACTCTGACCATTCATACTCTCAAATCCGATCTATGCAAACAACAATGAATGGTTAGTTTTGCCTTGGTGATTAACCCTCTCCCGTTCTTTGTGTCACTGTGTCGTGTTGTCCCTTGTGATTAGGACCGATCTAGTCTTCGTCTCACAGCTATGATCTTACTGACTATATAAAAATCACTTTGATTGCAGTATATGCACGTGCACAGGTGCAGTGAAAGGACCATAGGTACATTGTGCAAACCCACGTTTTGAACTTCTCTATGCAAATTTGCGACGGAAAACAAAAACAGTCTGGTACTGATTCTTCATTCACTGTTTTTCACTGATGTTTGATAGGTTTTGTCTCTGTGGGTTAGGAAAAAAGTTATTCAGTAGTAGAACTAAAATAAGATGCTCAGGATTTCTGAGTCATAATGGAATTGNNGCAAGTATACTTTGTCGTTCTGCTTCTTCTTTTTTGATAAGATTGATTGTATGAAAAAGTGGTACTTCACAGTTTTCACATGTCATGTCCCCATTCAGTGCACTCCTCGGATGGATGGCTACCGAACTGGGCTATAGATGTATATGGGTGGAAAGTGGAAGAGAGAGGGTGGTTTTGAATAGGTGGGTAGGTGAATAAGTGAAAGTTTATGAACGAAGGTTACGACACCAGATTGTTAGTGGATGGCCACGGTAAGAGCAGCTTTCTTAGGAACTGTTTCCGGGTCAGCAAGAAGACGGGGNTGGGTGGGTGGAGACGGATGGCAATCGCCTCAGCTGTTGACAAAATTCCAAACTAGACCTCTTTGGATAATCTACCCTTCACCGTATAGGGAAGACGGAAAGCCTCAAGCACATTGACTGTGTGAGTAGACTCAGTCAAATGGTTCGTAATGGCCGTCGCCCCGATCCTTGTCAATGCCTAATTCAACCAAACGGGATGATGATGTGGTAAGATAGACGCTTCACCGTTCGACTCACATAACTTGCTCCAGAGGAACAGGTGAACTGATAAACACAGAATGAGGTCGCATCCAGGGGTAATCTGTTTTTAGTCTGCATAAAGAGGACCGGTTTGGAGGTGAATATAATGCGGGGTTCAGCCGCAAAGTAGGCGAATTTGATGGAAGATTGAATTCGTCTACTCATTACTATCGCGATCGTTTGTCCTCTCAACATTCACAGTCAGAACAAACTATAGTGGATCCGGAGTTCAAAGCCCAGAAGGGACAGTGAATATGCACGACTGATGAGCTATAATAAGTGCGAAACTTGATTCCATAGTGCTTCCCGAGTGTATAAACTGAGGAGTGCGCGTGAAAATGAAGTCTAATCGATAGTCAGTCCGCGTCAATGTCAGTTATCCCACACTGATGTTCATGAGTAACTGTGAGCTGCCTACGAATAGATATGTTTCTTCTTTATTCTTCTTTAACAACCCCCAAAACAGTCAGATCTGGAAAGTACTCGTTATCATATTTCCCAACAGGGCTTTGGAGTAAATTGAAGTGTGAGTTAACTGTCTGTCGCACACTGAACACAAATTTTTTGTATGAAAGGAGTCAGCTATCGAGCATCTTTAGCTTTGAAATGACTAAGTTTTCGAGGGAGACCTTTAAAACCCTCCTGTTCAAGTTTAAGTAACAGTTAGAAGATAAACAATAAGGCTTAAACCACGAGAATCTATTCATTGATTTTTTTGAATGTAGGTTCATACCAGTAGGAATGTTGGTCAAATCACATTCTTTATCCCGTTGGATGGATGTCTACCTTGAATCAGTCTTACGATACATTTTTTCTATCCCTATTTAACATATCAGTTCTCAGTAAACGACTTCACTTGTGATCAGACTATTATTATTATTATTATTATTATTATTATTAATCATTTGTTTTTTGTTTTTTTTCCCAGTCTCCATCGGACAAAAAAACTGAATCGGCCGCGCTCCCCGTCACAATTCGAGAAATGTCACCAGTTAAAGAGGTGAGTGTAGCACTGGTCGCTGAGCTAACATGTTATCCAATCAAACGATGGTTTGGAAAAAGCCCGTTGGATTCTTCGACTTTATTCTATCCTGGAAGTGGAGTTGTTCCTCAAGAAAACTTTTACTCCTGCACATGGTTATTGTTATTTTATTTTACTTCATCTGTCTACTTCGTTATTTGGTATTTGTATCCTATTTCCAATTGAAGGATTCTGTTTTCGTACAGGAAAGAGGCCTAACCGACCACTGATTCAGTTAGTGCAGATTTTCAATGCGAACTCATTACATCCAACTCAAAGTAAACCTGAACTGAAGAATTTTGGGAAAGTGTACAGTCCTCAGCAGATAACTATGGGTACCCACTACGGTCGTACCACCGAAAACGAACAAAGCTCATGGTTAAAACACAAGCGTTTCACCAAACAAACTGATTGGTCTAAGTTTCTGATCAGATGACCGTTATTTTCAACCACACTCACTCATCTTTGCATCAACATCCAGAGGGTGGCGCATTCAGTTTGAAGGTTTTTCTTGCGACAACGATCATGGTGTTCATGGGATGCTTTAGAAAATACCATTGAAAGGCTATTCGTCCCCATATGATAGAATTGGGTAGTAAATCATCCTGTCTCAACGACACTTCATAATAAGACTGATAGAATATTTTGAAATTCCATAGATCAAATGATTTGTGAGTAAAATCGCAAACCAGTGACGGCTTCATCAATTGGTGATAGAACGCAAATACGTTTGTACTTTTGCATGCCTTTAAAAGAAGATGATTGATCTTCAACGCGATGGACTATGTTTTGTGATAACCGACAAAGGGCACTGGACAACTGTTTTGTCCAGTTTGTGACTAGTCAGCAATGTGCGTACTTTTTGTGTCCCCGTGCCAGGATTCGAAACACGCACTTTTCATTAACCGTGTAAAATGACTTAACGTATCTTTAATTCGGCTTGTCGCTTTTCGATCAGCTAAAAACCAAAAATATCATTCATGATGGGGGAAATTCATTAGAAAGTACTTGTTCTCGAGGCGATCTTATTGTACTCAACAATACAATTACAAGCACCCAAAAGTTCCTGTCACGACCACTTTTGATCTTCACATGGCCTGCATGTGAACTATACATCAACAACACCGATGAATCGACCACTGCATATCGCGAAAGTACACACACACTAGGCAATTGGAACCATACACGAGTAACCGGTTCTAGGTACCCTCATTATAATGCGATTTTCAGATTGGGTCAATACTGAGTGAATCCCAAACCCAAGACCATCAAGTGTGCCTAGTGCTTCTGAACAATCGAATGAGTTAATCCAAGCTTCATACTCTAGAATTGATTGAGCCATTCGCACAAGGTGATCACCGTCGACTGTGTAGCTCAGGGGTAAGGGTTTGAAGTCCCGAACTGAACGATCGCGGTTTGAGTCCTGACAGGGACACAAATAAAGTACACACAACTGACAAATCCCAAACAGGACAAAACGGCTGTCCAGTGCTTTTTGTTGGTTATCACAAACACTTCCATCGCATGTAAATGCAATCAACTTGTCGATAATTAACGATCTCCCAAGGAGTGAAACCCACACTCAAGACCACCAAGAGTGCCTGGTGTTTCTGAGAAATCAAATGAGTTAATCCTCTAAAATGATAATTGATCGTTTGTCATCAAGATGTGATTGTTAAAGGCCACAAACCCAACCTATTACTAATCTGAGTACCTCCACTCCCCGAAGGCAAAACAGTGTTTTCTCCGGATAAATTTTGATTAGACGGCTGAAAAACTTTAAATATTTTTGGATACTTCACGCTAATAGGGAAATTATAAATGAATGCATTGATATGGTTTGATGATATCCAAAAGTCTGAGACGAAGTTCGTTTAATTTTTGTTCACCATTGAAACAAACACCCGACCAAATCGTATCCTTAAGTTTGGTGAAAGAACCGAAGTCGTGATGAGAAGTACGATACTGTTGTAGCTCACTGTGAATTATTTTCGCACCAGAAATGGTAGAGTCTCGGTTGAAGATACCCTTAGCGTGCCAATCTTGAAGAGTGAAAACATCACGGAGCGATTTTTTAACCCAGTTGCCAGTTCTGCGAATTATTTGTATTTTTTATTGGAATCCGATTGAGAGGTGCATTAACTTTGCGCAAAGTTTCTCAGTGAGCTAAACTGCACATAAAAACTTAAAAAATGACCTGACGTACGTTTGCCTCTTCGTCCGAGCCCAGGACTGACAACGTCTGAATGACATGAGCGTGTTCACATTCGTTTGCAGCTACTTATAAAAATACAAGTAGTTAAATTCAAACGGTAAAAGTAACTACTTCAGTCAATGGTAAACAGAATATACCCGCATCCATTGTTTCAGAGACACACTGAGGTGCTGTTTCCTTTTAATTATCAACATCCAGCCTTCTAGTTGATTGACTCTGAAAGTTTCTGTTCAGAATAGGAATGTGAAATGAGTGAAAATTCAATTAAAGAGGAAATTTTGTGCAGTTATTCATATACTACTCATTATAAAAATACCGAAAATCGGCCCTAGCGTCCAGTTGGCTGAGGTTGGACGCATCTAACCCACAAAACCCGATACAGAATCGTCGTAATGATTCTTCGAGAATGTTCGTCTCGAATCCACTCCCCGAGTTGCTAATGAGGTTTGCATTGCATAACTCACATCGGGAGTTCAATTATAAGAAGTATGAGAATGACCAGACAGAAGATAACCGGATGCGCCTACCTGATGAGCGGCAAAGACCGCGAAATTGGTCATGTGCTTCTGTGACATCCTGTCCAGCCATTAATATACTATATTTATATGCAACAATAACCTCGGTAGTATTCCTACTCATGTATGGACGTCGCCTACGCTCAAATGAATCAAGTGAAGCCTTAAATTCTGCCTCTGTCACTCATACCTTAAATTGCATATAGGTACTATTGGTTTCACTTGTTTGGCGAGAATATTATCGTATATTCCACTAATCTGACAGCAAAGTCACATTTTTATTATGGGCAAAACTTCAAGTGGTTATTTTTCTTGTCCCATGGCGATTTTCGCACAAATGGATAGATTCGCGGTTCATAGAATGATGAGGAATGTCACCAATTTTCTTCGTTTCTTGCACTGTTATGGATGTTGAAATTTAATACCTGATAATTTTTCATCCATTCGTGCCTGAAATAATCAACTGCTGGCGCAGAAACATTGAGAAATGGTAGAGAATTCCAGATTCTACAAACTGTGAGGGTAAATAATTGACACGGAATTCTATCCAACATTTTGGCGCACTAATTTGAATGAGATGAGTGTTGGGCGATAAGGTGGACAGTGAACGACATGGGTGATCAAGATTCTGCATTATTTGATACACCAAAATTGGGTTCTCTCGAATTCGGAGATACCGTGTGGATTAAAACCCCGATGATTCCATTATCTATATATAACTCTTGGAATGCAGTCCATTGAACATTCTAGTGGCCACTCTTTGTGTACTTTCCAGAATCTTAGGATAGTGTTCCAGTCATGGATTTCAAACTTTAAGGGTTTACTCTGTGTGGGGTCACATTTAAGCGGATAAGCGTGCGAACAAAATAGTTTCAAATTGGCCAAATTCCTGCATTAGCAAACCAGCATGTCTCGCAGTGGTGGACAATGCCGTGGCGGAGTTTAACGAACATTTTAGGTCGTATTGAACAATGACGCTGAGATCCTTCTCGTTCGAGGCATCCTAGGAAGTACGGAGACCGAGTTTTGTGGCGAAGGGATACTATCATACATGTTGCTGCATTGAAATCAATCTCGTTTTCGATCGGCCGTTGATAGGCAGTATTCGGTGTTCGCTGAAGTGCTAATGAGGTTTTCCATATTTTCGCGTCGTTCGCAAACACAAACTTGTGTAGCTCCCGGAATCTCCGAATATCTTTCGAGAAAAATAATTGGTTGTTGGATTATTGGTTGGTTCAAGTACCATCGTTGCCCGGTTCGAAATATTTTTGAATGTGTGATTGAGTGGTTGATTGAGTGAGTAAGTGCATTTTGAAAGCGAGAAAATGTGCCAACTCCTCTTGTTTTCACTACCTGGTACCACTTTAACTTGTGATTTTTCTGACTAAGGGATCCAGTACAAACCATCCCAGTCCGAATCGCTCGGAACGGTTAACACCAAAACCCGTGAGCTCCAACATTAGCATGGGCATTGTCGAAATCGGTCATTCAACCGGACAGACACAGGATGCGGTTGACCACTCGGTGCAAACACACCAGGAAGGCGCACACCGTCACGTCTCACTTTTGGATTGTCATGGTAGTCATCATTGGCCAGAGAACAGTGTTGTTGGCTTGCCCGTTAGTCACAGACGAACGCGGAATCATTCACTCGAACCGCCTGTTCGAAGGCACAGTTTTGAAGACGGGGAGGATGAGGATGATAATGCAGAAAGTGATATCACCTATCCAGCGGATCCCAGACCGAGAGGGATACATTCACACACTCATTACACTAGAGCACAACGAGGCTGGCGACCGAAATTTACAGATGGTGATATCATGAATGGACAGTTCCATGGTGAGTATGCTCCCGGTGAAAGGAAGCGAAGAAGATATCGTCGAAAACGTGTACGATCCGCGGCAATCCAAGTAGGGTTTGGTCGACGTCAAAGCCCTCAAAAAGCAAATATTGCTTTGGCCAGCTTGAGTGGAGATGAACCGGTATTTTTAAAAGTCCGCCGACCTCAATCACGCTCTGGATCATCCACATCTTTGCAGAACTCTAGATCACCAGGAGGACGAAGAACAAGGGCCGCTTCTTTGGATGGGAGATCGCGGGAAATAGTCATTGTGCGCACAGAGGATGAAGACGGGTCTGACGAACAACGACGACGCCCGTTTGACACTGGGAGTGAACGTTCGAGTATGCGAAGTGTCCATCTTATGCCTACACCCACCGTAATTCGTCCCCGAGTTAGTAAATGCGTTTGTATAGTTCCCATTGTATCGTTCGTTTGTTTTTTAGTGCGAGAAAAATCCTAATTTATTTTGCCATTTTTGTTTCTCACCTGGTTCCGTTGCCGTTATTCCGTTTATTTGTTCCAGGTTTTACGTTTGCACATAATTTCAACATACATCACCAGTTTAGTACCGTTTATTGGAATCTACAAGTCTCACTTATTTCACGCACACACAAATGTATTCCTATATATTTCATTTTTTTAGTCTGCGATGCCAAGGGAACGTATCATTAATGTGGGATCTTCCGTTCGGTCAAGTGTGCCGGAATCCAATATTTCTCCGAGTAGGCGAGCTGTTCCCGTTTATGATGAACCTACATTAAGCGGTTCCAAGGCCAGTATGCGCTCTGAAATTCGGTCGATCAGCGAACATGTGTCCAAACATTCAAGGGCATCACCGGCACCTGTGAACACTGCGACGCGTTCCGAATTGCGGACTGATGGCTCAAAACGACGCTCTTCTCAATCGCCTTTACGAGCCAGCACGAATCGAGTAGCGGAAACGGAGGATACGGCTGACGAATCGGATAATCAAATGGTATCTCGGGGTATGGAGAGAGCGTTGACCGCTTCAGGAACACCCAGTAAGTAATAAATGAGCCTTTCCTGTTCTTAAAACGTTCACAAGCAGTGTCAGCATAAATTTGGTTCCCGCTTTGATAGCTAGGCCCTCCAGTTTCCCTAAAACGCTTCAGTCCGTAAATTACCCTCGGGTTAAGCAGAACTGAATGCTACCGGACGCGTCCCTGGGTTGTGTATATGGGGATACCTTCACCAGAGAAGGTTAGCTATGAATAAGTTGTGACATACTGCAACTTATGAGCAATCGAGAACAAACAGCGGCGGTACTACCAGGGCGTGGTGGGTTTCAGGCTGATCACTTGGCTCCTGCTTGAAGCCCCACAAGCCCAATGACGGTTTCGTGACAAAGGTCGATGTGACTGACCTTTTAAAACTAAATTCAATAACCCCCTCACTTCCGAGGCGAGGGCTTACTTCCTGCTGCTTTGCAGTTCGCACTTGGTTGTGCAAAGGCTAGAGGTGCGTCCTCAAAATAAAAAACGCCAGGTGACGCTGGGGATGTCTCTCGTACCAAACTCCCAAGGGTCTTCATGATCATGATCATGGTCATGCCTGGAGCCAGCTTATCCTTTCCAAGAAGCCAGCCGCAGCAAAGAAGAAGAAGTACAAATTTAAGCACGATTCTCGGACATGTTTTATGATCCTGTGTATTCCCTAGTCAAACTTAATCGAAGGGCCTTGATTTCTAAAGCAGAAGAAAAATTGAGTGTGCGTACCTATAGTTCACGACTGAACAGAACATCAGTACAGTACTCAATCGAGTTGAAAATTCACATATCTTGAAATGAAGCCCATGTAATGTAGGGACAGAGGATTATACAATAAAAGCTGAATGTACACTCCAGGGAGTTGTTTAGAGATAAGACAACCTTACGGGGAAACAATGCGGTGATTCTGACCTAGATTTTTGGGGTGGAGTTGTTCAAGTTGAGCCGAATACGCATACCTGGCGAGTGACCGAGACCTCGAAACCGATCGTTTGCTTGTAAAAAAATTTCCATCCATTCGCATCCTTATAATCCCGATTGACGTTCCTCTGGATCACCTCGCTTGATGCATAGCAATTATTTTTGAATATATAAGTTGTGCAATTTCAGTAATGACAGTCGTACCCACATTTTCCAAAAATCCTTCTCTCCTCACGTTCCAGTATAAACTGCCCACGGGAAACAATACAGTTCATGTTCTGCTCGTTGAATTACTCTAAACTAAATTTGGTCTCATTTGGTTTGCCAAAAACTGTTTTTCTCTGTATGTGTTTAGGTCCGGCACAAAGTGTCAATTTAAGTACAAACGTGTTACGCTATAGTCGACTGCTGGATCAATTACGAGCGGATCCGGACACATTGAGAGGTTTGCGACATGAAGTGGAACAACTGTTGATCGAACAGCTGTCAGAACGGGGTATCCAATCTGGTCAGACTCGACTGACCACGACCGAGCTAAACGATCGTCTGATCGTGTTACGTCGTGAACGGGAAAATTTGGCCAGAAAACATGTGAACTTTTTTGAAATACGAGAGGTGAGACAGTTTGTATACACACACATGTGCCCAGCCTGTTTATTACTATCCAGTTCGCGTTTTCGGGGCTCGAAATGGTTTCGAATGCGAACAGTATGTCCCCCCCCGCACCCCACCCCTGATTAGTTTATACATTTTGTAAACATCTCACTGTTTTGCCTATTCTATTTCGAATAGAAATCGAACAATGTTGAGAAATTGATCTTTGGTAGATTAAAGTCATATGTTGAAGAGCAATTTTACCTTATCCTGGAAGTTTATCGGTGGACTGTGGTGAATTCTGAGGAAAACCTATCGTGTCAGTCAGGTTACATGCTACCTGGTGGATACCATATGCTTCTGTAAGTTGGATAGGTGATTTGAATGTGAAACGATCAGTGCTCTGTCGGTGGGGCCTCGAAGCTCAGCCGGTGGGGAGCGTGCACTGTACAAAAAAGGGTAGGCGACATTCATGCCTGGGTTCGAATCCCGCCGAGGTTACTTAACTTTTCACAATTCACAATTCATAATGTTGTAAGAAAAGGACTAGCTCAGCCATCACCTCAGAAAACTGACCTGTTCTTTCTTCTTCTAGCGATTCAAATGCGGATCCCCATCGATCGGTGTAATTCACTTTTGTCGAGCTTATCGCTTGCCTCATTAAATGTGAAGCTTGAGTCTTATTCAAGGTGCACACATTCTAACATAATTCGATTCCAATGCCGGGATCTCGTTCAGTGGCCGGTGATCCTATTGAAAGTTGTGTTATGAAAGGAACAACGACGGATGGGGTCAAATTTTCTTCGCAGTCTACTGTTTTAGTCGTAAATTCGGACATCTACGAGGGCTGAGCAAAACGTTTCCGGATGCACAACACGTTTTGTTTCTTGCAGAAATTAAGCATTACATTTTATTGAAGCATTCTCCACAATCGTTTATGGATAGTTCCATACGCTCAAAACCTTCGATGAAACAGCTCGAACGGGCCGAATAGGGTAACCGTTTAACCAGTTCAATGAAGACCTTTATCGCAGCTGTTGGTGGCGCATCGTATTTCACGCATCCTACGCCCGACATCTGGGAACACAGTGCTTCGTGAAGTTGTGTCATCACCAAAGGCAGGTCGCAAATAATCAACAAGCTGCTGCTGCTGCTTTGTTTGTGGTCGTAGAAAATCGTCTTCCAG